>JACEFZ010007915.1:0-60677 GCA_014155875.1 Cepaea nemoralis | reverse complement strand
GGGGGTTTTAAAAATTTTTTAAATATTTTTATGGGGGGGGAAACCTTTTTAATTTTTACAAGTTTTTTTTATTTTTCCAAAAAGGTTTTTTTTTTTTTTTTTTGGAAAAAAACGGGAAAATTTTTGTCCCAATTTTTTTTTCCAATTAAGGTTTTTTTTGTTTGGGTTTCATGTGTTTTTTTTTTTTGATAAAAAAAAAACCAAACCGGGAAAACCCAATTTTTGGGGAAAAACAAAAATTTTTTTTGGAGTGTCTAGTTGGTCGTGCGTCGAAGTACACTTGTTCCTGCAGCGAGGCGCCGTCGTCATTTGGAGGCGACAGGTTCGATCCCGGTTGGTAACTATTATAGCTTTCAAATTTTATGTTGTCTAGTGCGTCTTCTAATCTCTATTTCCTTCTTCTTCTTCTGTGAGTGCCAAATAATACTATGTGTGTCCATTTATGTAATAAATTTAATAATGTGCACTTCAACTCTGAAAGCAAGCAGCTGACCATTTTGCGGACTCATTCGCACAAGATAACAATATTGAAATTAGTCCAGAGAAACAACAGGAGATTCGAGAGAAATGGCAAAATACAGGACAGAAGGAAGTTGTACATGAGGTTATGGAGACACATATCACATTCAGTGAACTGGAGCTAGCCATTTCAAAGCTGAAAATGAGAAAATCACCAGGAGCTGATGGTATCTCCAATGAAATGATCAGGAACCTAGGAACAGAGGCCAAAGCAAAGCTGCTACAGATCTTTAATAATACATGGACCTTAGGCAGTGTTCCACAAGTCTGGAGAGAAGCAACCATGATACCCCTCCTAAAATCTGGGAAAGACAGTTCCATTGCTTCCAGCTACAGACCCATTAGCCTCACCAGTTGTCTCTGCAAAACAATGGAACGCGTCATCAATCACAGACTACAGTGGTACATTGAAAGTGAAAACATCCTTGTGCCACAACAGGCTGCCTTTAGGCAGTGCTACTCTACGGAAGATCAGACAACCTACTTCTCTCAAGAAGTTGAGGATGCATTCCAAGAGAAGAAGCTGGTACTTGCGGCTTGGATAGATCTGAAGAAAGCCTTTGACAAAGTCTGGAAAGAAGGTCTGATGAAGAAACTGAGAAACTGTAAAGTCAATGGAAGAATGTACAAATGGGTAAAAGCATACTTGCACAACAGAAGAGCCCGAGTACAGATAGACGGTCTCAAGAGCAAGAAAGTACTATTGCGTCACGGTGTTCCCCAGGGCGGAGTCCTGTCCCCAACACTTTTTCTAATCTTCATCAATGATCTTGTTGCTAATCTACCCAATGGAATTAAAGCGGCAATGTACGCTGATGACCTGGTTTTGTGGAGCGCAAATAAACATGCATCAGTGGCCACCATATTGCTACAGAGAGCTGTAGATACATTTGTTGCATGGGCGGATAGATGGTGTATCAGCATAAACACTGACAAGTGCAGCACCACTCTATTTACCCTTTCTCCGAAACAAAAGGCAGGGAGCATTCAGATAAATGGAACACCCCTAAGAGAAGATAAGGAACCAACATACCTTGGTGTAACATTCGACGACAGGCTGACATGGAGAAAACATATAAAAAAAGCAGTAGCAAAAGCCAGAAGGAAAATTGCCATCCTGAGAAAGCTAACTGGAACCACTTGGGGAGCCAATGGGAAAATACTTAGCAAAGTTTATCAACAGAGCATACGACCACACTTGGAATACGGGTCAACTGCGTGGTGTTCAGCATCAAAAACTACATTGCAGGAGCTGGACAAGGTGCAAAATCAAGCTCTAAGAGTCATCACAGGAGGGATGAAATCAACCCCTATAGTAGCAATGGAGAAAATGGAGAGGACACGAGCTTTAAGAGAACGCAGAGATACAAAAACACTAATACAAGCAGAAAAGTTTCTCAGCTTGCCAGGCCACCCTATGAAGAACAGATTTGAAAACTTAGCTATGGGGCGGTTGAAAAGAAGTAGTTTCATCCACCAGGCCAAACAACTCTGCAGAGAAACCATCGATCTTCCCACAGTTGATATCCCCCTGACAACTATTCCAGAGTGAACCCCGTGGAAAGATGAACATAGAATATCGCTACAAATCCAGTCAAAAGTGAGAGGAATATTTGACAAGGAAGAACAGAACAGTGTACAGCGCAGAACAGCCACTCTCAGCTTCCTTGATGACGAATACCCACAGGACCTCTGGATCCGAGTCTACACAGATGGGTCAGCACAAAATGCTGTTCGAAATGGAGGAGCGGGAGTGTATATAGAATACCCAAATAATACTAGAGACACGGCCAGAATTCCAACAGGAAAGTACTGCCATAATTATGATGCTGAAATTGAGGCAATCAAGATAGCCACAGAGAAATTACAAAATACCAGCCATGGTACACAACCTGTGGTGATATTGACAGATGCAAAATCCGTAATAGAGGCGCTCCTGTCTGGGAAATTGCCAGTTCTGAGGACACTGCTTTCTGAACTTAGCAGTCATCGTAAGATCACCATACAGTGGATACCATCCCACTGTGGAATCCCCGGAAACGACAGAGCTGATCGATTGGCTAAGGAAGGAGCACAAGAAGAACAACCAGATGTGCCTATTACATACCACCAAAAGAAAAGAATGATCAAATCAGTCAGAAGGCCACCAAACCTTACTCAAGACGACTACCACGATATGGACAGACCAGAACAGGTCATTCTTCTGCGCCTCAGAACAGGACACAATAGATTACGCAACCACATGTATACAAAATTCAAGATTGGTGACTCAGCCATGTGCACATGTGGTTTGGCGTCGCAGACAGCAGAGCACATACTCCAGGATTGCCCAAACTACAACATATCCAGGCGAACCTACTGGCCTAGAGAGACAACAGTGGAAGATAAACTCTATGGACCGCTGAATGAACTAAAAAAGACTGTTAGATTCATACAAGAGACAACATTGCAGTTATAAACATATTTTAGGCGAACGAAAGAAGAAGAGAAGAATCTCTGACCCGTAAATTATATACCGCATATAAACAAACTTTGAAATCTGCTGTACAATCTCCAGAACAAAAATTTTTTGTTGTTGTTGGGTGGAAATATTGATAAGATTATATGCGAAATTTCATCATTTTCCCTCAGTTGGTTACTGAGATATGGAATTTTATATTGGGGCAGACAAAAGTAAACAGACTATGGCCTGTAATTTTCTATTGTGTGACAAATTCACAAACATACCAGGCTTTCCTTGACTTTTTCGTTAATCTTCTAGTGAATTCCCTATTACTTTGAGTTAAAGAATGTTTGTCTGCCTGCCTGCCTGCCTGCCTGGCTGCCTGCCTGCCTGCCTGCCTGCCTGTCTGTCTGTCTGTTTGTCTGTCTGTCTGTCTGTCTGTCTGTCTGTCTGTCTGTCTGTCTGTCTGTCTGTCTGTCTGTCTGTCTGTCTGTCTGTCTGTCTTTTGATCTGTCTATGCGTATGTGTGTCTGGCACATAGGAAACCACACCCTGCGGTCATCTATAATTTCAGTATGAGATGACAACAGTTAGGTATGTGTGGTGACACCCCCCCCCCCCCCACACACACACACATACGCACGCACGCACACACGCACGCACACACACACAAAAGAGGGAGATATAACAAACACGGACACAATGTAAACTGTCGGTGTTTGTTATATCTCTGTATTTCACGACAGGAGTCACATAACCGAACTGTTTTCATCTCCCATTGTCACATCCTTCTGCAGCCGTTATGTTTCCTTATCTGTTGTTGTGATTTCTTGGAAAGGTTACATTGAGTAGGTATGGGGAAAGTGGAGATAATAATGATGTAGTAGATTTATTTTAGGGGAAGTGAAGTCTAGGAAGAGAAGTTAGTTGCACATCATGTACATGACGTCACAGTCAACCTCAGTATTTTCTGGCTGGTTGTGATTTCTTGGCAAGTTTACGTACAGAAGTTTGCCGTTGCTTTCTGAATTGCCATCACTAATACCATCGTATGAACACCAACGCAAGGCGGTCTGCTGCCAAATCGCCTGCAACTGTGTTTCAAACGCAGTATGCGGGATTGCGAAATGCGTCCGTAACACCTTCGCCACGGAGCATGTTCTTATTTCAATAATAAAAGCACACACATTACACCCCCCCCCCCTCTCTCTCTCTCTCTCTCTCTCTCTCTCGCTCTCTCTTCCAGTCTTTCGCAAAAATTCAATAACATCACCAATCCCTGTACATGCAATCGCAATCTATTCGAACACTATCTCAGTAAAGAATACCTTCTCCCTTAACAACAACAACAACAACAACAACAACAACAACAACAACAACAACAACAACAACAACAACAACAACAACAACAACAACAACAACAACAACAACAACAACAACAACAACAACAACAACAACAACAACAACAATAATAATAATAATAACAACAACACAACCCTAGTATAACAGTCAGTCACCTATTGATAGTACAGTATGTATTCCATAGCTATATATAAACAACAATTGTCACATAATTATTAACATTAGCGAGTCGTATAGTCATGATTGTTGCACAATTACCATGTCTCTATACTGCATGTATTGATATTGTTGTTGAGGATCGGCTGGTCAAGTAGTTAGGAACGCCTGGTTCTCCTTCTGGAGACCCGGGTTCGAATCCTCTGTAAGTTATGGATTTTTTCTGTCCGGGGCAAAAAGAAAATCCTAATCTGCACAGTTCGCGGCGACTGCACCAGTTAGGCGGCCTTAATTCCTCAGACTCAAGACCCCCTGCCCCCCCCCCCCCCCCCCCCTGCCCTACATGGCAAGGTACTATAGGCAGTAGATGCCAGTCACCACAGATGTTGTTGGTGTTCTCGTTTAGCCTCCTTGTTCGTTCGTTCGTTCCCCATTGATTTAATATATGAGGCACGAGGCCGTGAGTTGTTGATCCCACGGTGTCTGATAACATCGTTTCTTGCTTAGCCTCTGATAGTACTACCTATCATAGTTAAGTTGACAGATCTCAAGTTATCTCGCAGGTGTTGATTTTCCGCAAGTGTAATTTGGATAATGTCCACATTTGGCATTGGTAGCATAGGATTGGCGTGAATAAGCTATTTAGTATCTGTCGCTTCCCAGATAAGCGCACATTTGTATGTTACAGTGTGGGTGGTAGTTGAATTTTTTTTTTTTTACTTATAAATAATAAACCTGGACTTATCGGAGTTTAAATGACATATGGGCAGGTCTTACAACGAGGTCGAAGACAAGCCACCGTGTCAGGAAGAGACTCTTGAGGTTGAGATTGTAACAACGTCTTCGTCATCCCCTCTAACATTGCTTGAAACGGGATAGTCTTACCCTTTAAAAACAACTGTATGTATTTTTGTATGAATTGTTATGCATTTATATATCATGAATGTAGTATAAGATATTCCTATCTGATAGACTGCACATATATGTATAAATACGATTTAGTAGAGTAGTTTTAGAGTTATAATGTACAAAGCAGTGGATCCCTCCAAACCTGCAGATATGGCTGAGACTTTTTTTTCTTAGTTTGGTCTGAGAAAACGTGGCACTAGAACATCCTGGACAGATTTCTTCCGGTCGTGGGAAGCAAGCTGCTTTTTTCTCTTTTTTTTTTTTTTGGTGGAGTAAAAGTCGCGGAGACAACATTGCCAGTCACTAGGCTATTAAAGCACCTCTAGAGTATTACCGTCCTCCGTGGCTAAGGGCTTGCGAACACGGTTTGTGAGCCCGCACACCCGGATTCGAAACACAGCGGTGCTGGGTTTTTCGAAAAAGGTATTGGAGCCGGTCGTTCAGAAAGCAATGGCAAACTACTGAACGTAAAATTTGCCCAGGAATCACGAACAGTGAATATGCTGGGGTTGACTGCTACGTCCTGTGAAGGACATGCAACTTAATTTTATTTTTTTAGCGTATTATAGTTTATTCTTGTGGCTCTTGTTAATCCAATATTTTATAATTGTAGAGTAGCAAAAGAATCCTAGGACAAAAGTTACGCACCGGACAAGATTTGGTCACGAGAAGTTGAAGGATTCAGAAACCTACAGCATCAATATTTGAATAAGTCAGGAACTTTGACTTGAATCAACGCTCACTAAACTTACAACATACAATTGTTGTAGTTTATCTACCACTAGTCAATCAATAGACTTGCATGTTACGTACCGTGCCGCACCAGTATCTTTATAATCAAAATAAGACATTTGTTATCAAACTAATTTCACGAAGGAAGACTCTTGAAGTCAACTCGAGTAAAATCACTGAAGTCTATCACCTAGGACAGGCAATTCATGTACTCATTTAACTAGAGAAGGAGAAGTCGAGATGAGATCTGAAGTATCACTTGCCAGCCAGGAGGACAAGACTCGGCAGATAAGTGGCCACGTCACTAGTCGGCCAACACGATAGACACTAAGACAGTTACATCCACATTCTAACTATTTCAGGCCAGAATATTTGTGTCTGTGTTTATATACAGTCTAGCTGAAGTAGAGCATAGCAGGAATATAATAATTGATTTCAGGATAGAAATAAGTGTACAGGGCTGTATCCTGTAGATCACCCGAAGTGTTTTAATCATTAAAATTAAGTGATGTGGTTTTCAGTTTAAACAACACTTATTTTGTTATCTTAATAAATAATAAAACTATTACATTGTAGATTGCAAGAAGATACGAATGGTGTGTAACTTTATATATACATGTGTGTGTGTGTGTGTGTGTGTGCGTGCGTGAGTGCGTGCGTGTGTGTGTGCGTGCGTGTGTGTGCGTGCATGTGTGTGTGTGTGTGTGTGTGTGTGCATTTTTAGTGCTTTTTTGGGTCGATTTTGGTGCTTTTTCATCAAAGGGAGATGGCAACACTGAACGTGACCGCCCACGCTTATCTGCATGGCACATGGTGGATGGATTCAAGCTTCTGCCCATGAATAGGAAGCGGAAGTTAACTGATATTTGAAATGGATGACGGGGCAACATTATGCAGGCGTTTAATATTGCTTGGCAGTTGTTAGAAACAATTGCAAATCCGTTGAAGAGAATCTTTTTTTTATGTATTTATTTTCATGTTAATGTTCTTTAATGATGAAAAAACATTAATGGCCTTTGAGAAATATAACAACACAATGAATTCATGAAACAGTCACCACTATCAATACATTAAATGAAACAATGAAACTAACCACAAGCAACCAAATAAAAGTTTCAGTCATGTTAGCAGCATCAGTACACCATTGGGATATCGCCAATTTTATATTTGCACTCCTCAAAATCACTCTCATAGTAGTCAGGAATATCACCCTCCTCACAAACAATAAGTATGTGTGTTATGATGTAAATTGGGCTCACATCACCAGCCAACACAAGGATGCCCTTTTCTCCTTTCCTCAGGCATTTCTGGACTTCTTTGATGCCTTTCTTCAGAAAATTGTTTGCCTTTGCTTTGTTGATAATTTTGTAATGTTTCTTGGTTAGTTTTTTACTCGCTAGAGGACAAGCAATTGGACTTAAGTATTTCACTTTATCCTCCCAGCTCAATTTAGATTTCCCTCCAGTAGTTTCAGTGTCGACATCATCAGCATCAACGGCCTCTTGCACATCTGACTTCCTGCTTTTGCCCATTTTGAAATGTTGTTAGATTGTGTTATCTTGAAATCTGTGAGATGTTACTGTCGCAACTACTTATTGCCTCTTACGTACAGCTACCGTCTCCCAAACAAATCACAACTTGGATACTCGCACGCCGGCTCTGTTGTTTTTCTCGAAATGTTCTTTGACAATGTGGACAAAGAATGCTTGACGTTTCTGGAGGAGGATTTTCTGCAGTGGTTTTTCTGTTCTGTCTTTTCTTCACAGCTCTTGCAGTCCTGGTTGCCTCACAAGTGACTGCACCCTTGCGTAATGATGCACGCCACGAATTTCGGTCTCTGGCTGCAGTCTCCCAGGTGTCATGATGAATTCCAAAAGCATTCATTGAGATTTTCAGTGTCTTTAAAGCGTTTCCTCTGGCCGCCTTGGGAGCGTTTACCACAACGCAACTCGCCGTAAAAAAATTCGTTTAGGGAGCCTGTGATCTGGCATGCGAGTCAAGTGACCAGCCCAGCGAATCTGATTCTTCATTAGTAGAGTGGATACTGGGCATGGACGCTCTTGCCATGTATTACATATTACATGCCTTACAACTGATATTTGAAATGGATGACGGGGCAACATTATGCAGGAGTTTAATATTGCTTGGCAGTTGTTAGAAACAATAGCAAATCCATTTCAGAGACTATGCAGATTTGCAACGCTTCCAATCAAATAATTTACGTTGTGAAGAAAAACTAGAAATCAGGTTGTCCATAGGGGGGACAGTCGTTAACATCGTGCACGGAGCTTGCAGTATTGAAACATTGTATATATTGCATTAACAAGTACATGTTATTCACTTTTAGCAGTAAAAGTATTTGAAACTTTAGCATGTCAAATTACTGTGTTAACTGTAAATAATAGTGTCATTATATTAAAGATTTAACAATTAATGCAACTAATTGCTTCTTTAGAAAAACGTTGGCGAGTTATGTCCCTTGCAAACAATAAAATGAGTATTTTGTTCCCGTGATAAAGAGGTATTTGTTTCCCCTTAAATTTCGATTATCAAGTGCACAGGCCGTCGAGATCTCGCACGATAGCGAATGATTAGCCCGTAGATCATGTAATTGAGTCCCCACTATTGCTCCCGGGTTGACTCAGCCGAAACTAAGCACCATGAAATGTTTTGGAAAGTAACGGCGAAGTGTGCGCTATTGACCACATCACCCATTGAGTGCCAATTGTTTTACAAACATGTTGCTCTGCCAGCTGAAGGGAATGACATACACACCTATGGGTGCTTTTTAGGGTCGATTTTGGTGCTTTTTCATCAAAGGGAGATGGCAACACTGCTCACAAAGCCGCAACCACGTCTGCCTTGTCATGCATCAATACTCCACCAAGTTTCACAGAGCCAGCCTGTCTGTCCGCCTATTCATTCCCCAGCACACCGCATGCCCCGGAGAAAAGATCCAGGCGATGCTTGCCACCCGTGACCTCCGAAGCGAAGCAAGCCACTCTGCACAAAGCATGCCTGTCCTCACCTTCTTCAGCATGCGTTCTGAGTCAGTTACAATCACGATTTGTGTGTGTATCGTATTCTCGATCGAGCGCAAAGCTGCAGTGACCGCCTCCACCTCCATTCTTAAGCTAGATGTTGTGGTATCATATGCCAGGCTCTCCTGCACTACAAGTCGGTCATTAGCTTTTGCTATGAACCCCCAGGCACTTCTCCTACCTCTCAACACTGACCCATCTGTGTAGATAAACACATCTCCCGGGCGAGCATTATCCTGAATTAGTTGCTGGATTTCCACTTCCGTGGCCCCTGCTGGCCACTCCCTGCAGTCCCGGCTCAATGTGATTATAACTGCACAAGTCTGACTGCTCCGCTGGCACTCCGATCCACTCCTCTCCTCGCCTAATTTTCTCCAAGATGCACATATGCCTGATCGTATCCTCCGCCTGAGTCATCCATGATTTCCCTCTTATCAGTCTCTGACCCTTAACGGCGGCCAGTGCATCATGCAACGGGTGATCTGTGTATGCAGCTACTCTGAGGTATGCCTTCGTCTGCATCACCTTGAGCCTACCTGCTACACTCGGCAAACCAAGGATGTAACGCATACACACTACTGGGGTGTCTCTGGTCCATCCCAGAATGACCCGCAAAGCTTCGTTCTGTATGCGCTTTGACTTCACCAGCTGACTCTTTGAGACAGTGAGCAGTCCTAGTCCATAAATAATCACTGAGAGGATCAAGTACTGGTATAGTGTTAAAAGCATTCTCTGCTCTGTGTCCATTGCAGCCATAGTTTTAAGTGCATCGAGTCCCTTTTGAGATCTTGTCACAACCGTCTCCACATGGTCCTTAAAGAGAATTAGCAACAACTTACATTGAATCTGTTGTACTTAATTCAGTTCGGCTCAGAAATGAGAACAGAATCTCATAGGGGCAAGTTCGTCTAATTTACCGAGAAGCTGATTGTGTGATGTGATTGAGGAGGAAAACGATTTTAAAGATTACCGATGAACGCCAGATGACAGAGGACACGATAACAGAAGTAACAGTCAATTGAAGCCATTTTAAGGAAGCTATAGTTTGAATTGGAACGTGATTCTGGCAGACTGTATGAGGGGACCAATGAAAGCTAAGTTCTTACAATGATGAGACTGGATTTCCAGTCTTTTCTGATAAGCTCGAAATACTAACGGTCCCTGTGTGACCGTTTTTCCTATACATTAAAAACTTCACGAAAATAGGAAATCGCAAAGTGTAGACGGTAGTTCCATGGCCTTGGCAACAAAACAAAACAAAGAATTGTGAAAGAAAATTTACTGCTCAAAATAAATACATCACACGTGTCTTGCTAGGACCCTAAGCAGTGTAGCTACCTCCTTTTAATGAAAAAGCACCAAAATCGACCCCCGCCCCCCTAAAAAAAAAAAACCAAAAAAAAAAAAAAAAAGTGTCCAAAAAAAAAAAAAGAAAAAAATTACAAATGTAACAAGGTAGCACATTATAATTTATTATTATCACTGAATATTAGAATGAAGTTTATTCCAGATCCAACCCCCAGTCAGACAACTCCTCTTTTATTTTCTGTAGCTATTTTCTGCTGTATTTGCTCCTGCGATGATGATGCTGCTGCTGCTGCTGATGATGATGATGATGATGATGATGATGATGATTGAAAGAAACGTGTATATGCCTCATGTGATCCAATTTTTCGTAGAATATCCTTAGGTAGTTTATAATTATGACATCATTTGCCATATTTTTTAATTCCATATCTAATAGTCAAAACAGCTGTCAAACTCTTGATGCTCAGTTTGTTCCGCAATGTTAATTTTATAACTCCCATCTGACTGAAAATACGCTCCACGTCTGCATTAGAATGAGATAAAATGAGCACAGTTAAAGCTAACTCTGTAAGATCTTGGAAAGGATTTTCACCGGTGGCATCCCTGTTTGAAGCTATTTCTGCTCACAGTCCAAGTGTATCAGAGGTCTGTGTCCACTGCATATGATGCAGTCTTCTCCACTGGAAATAAATGCGGGTGAGAGTAACTATATCTTCTACAAATATTTTAGCAAGATCCAATATACAGGGCTTCATTGGCTGTAGATATTCAATTCCACTAAGATGGACTGCAACACTCGAACGTTATCCGGCAAACATAAACGCAGCTGTGTCAACAGTTCTATTCCACGAATTTCTTTCTCATCAGGAAACTTGTAGCCAGCTATTTCTTTCTCAAACTCATAACATAGATTGGGATTAGGATCTAAATAATCTTGAATAGCATCACTTTCTGTTATGTTTTTCCCCTAGGAATAGCAATCTTTGAACTGATAGAATCAGTGAGTTGGACAAGATCGCTGAATAGTTTTGTTAGATCCTGTATATCTGCTTAGAATTTCTTATTCACACTTTGAAATTCTCCGATAATATGCTTCAGAAATATGAGAAACACATAGTTTTTCATGTCGCTAAACATAGAATGTAGAAGTTCTGCTGTATAACAGCGCTAGTTGAGTCTTGCTATATCAAAATGAGTTCTGAGCTCGACCCACTGCTGCAATATTCTGACAATGGCAGATTGAATGGACACCCTTCGTTTCTGACTTAATTGAACAGCCTTCAGCGGATGTTGTTCATCATGTATTGAAGCAAAAAGCTCCCTGAACTTTGATTGACGAAGACTTGAATGAGAAAACCAGTTATATGTTTCTCTAATCATGAACTCTATGTTCCTGGGCAGACAAGCAGCTGCAGCCTGTGACTACTGCCAGCTGAAGGGAATGACATACACACCTAACTAGTACCAGATGAGGAACTTCGGATTTTCATTTTGTATACACTCCATTGTTTACACCTGTCATGACAGATGCATTGTCAGTGCCGAGTGCAACTAGTCTTTGCAACTCAAGTCCATTCTTGTTTAAACAATCTTTTAACGCATTGCATATTGCCTGCGCGTTGCAGTCACTCACTTCAATTAAGTTTAAATAAGTAAACACAAACTGCTTTCTTGTCTCTGAATAGTACCTAATAACTACTCCAAGTAGCTTAGTTTCAGAAATGTCATTGCTCTCGTCAATCAGTAAGCTGTATTTAATTTTTCCAGTATCAGCTATCAAGTCTGTTGTGAAATATGGTGCAAGTACATTTGATATAACTTCTTTGCACTTAGTTCTCCTAAGCTTAAAGTTCTTGCAACCTTTGCTGTCACCACAATGTACCTTGCAGAGTTCGCTTAAATGGTCAACAACGTGCAGCGAACAATGGCCAGCTATGAACACAGACATGCATCCTTCTGTTTCTTTGACATCATCTTTTAGCGTGTCAAATGCAATTGTTGTTTGTCTTTGTGTACTGAATGGTTGTTCGGCTTTCTGATGTTTCGTTGTATTCTTGTGCCTCTCAATATCACTTAACCTGGCTGCCATTAAACATTTGCAGTCTTTGCAAAATCACTTAGTATTATCCCCTTCTACTTTTAACAACCAGTTTTGAAATCTCGAGTCACTGAGCCACTGTTCTCTGAAATGTTGAGAGTATTTCTTGCTCATGGTGAAACAAAAATAAGCCTAAATGAAAGGATAATGTAGACACCACACAATTATGAACTCGATTACAAGCTAATATATTGACGTTTGGACTTGTCTTGCCTGCAAGATGGTGTTCACTTTTACCTAAATTGTATTAGAGGGAGTTAAATTAGTTAAATACTGCGCGGTAACGCACTAAAACTGTTTTACTCCCTCGCTTCAGCTCAAACTCGGCTTTTTAGTGTTCCCAAAATGATTTTTAAAGTAATTTTTACCTTCCCCCCCCCCCCCCCAAAAAGCACCAAAATCACCCCCACCCTCCGAAAAAAATAAAATTGTGAAGCACCAATTTCGCGCTGCAATATTTTGGCACCAAATGACTTGACAAAGCACCAACGTTGGTGCGAAAAGCGTGAAAATGGCAACACTGCCCTTAAGGGACGTAAAGAATAGTAACAATGTAGGAGGCAATTAAGATGGGTTGGCGTTGTACTGGCTACTCGGTCATGTAGAAAACTGAAGCTGCAAAATCCAACATAAGTCTAAATATAACGAAAGAAGAATGACTCGACCAGTCAACATCAAAGGAAGCTTTCTTAAAAAAAGCATTGTGCGATGGCCACATGGCACACGGACTTGATCCACGACTCTGGTGATCGTGTGAGATGGCGAAAAATGACCGTTCACGCTTATCGGCGTGGTACATAATGATGAGGATAGCGCTATGTGCAGAAAGTTGCAAAGAGTCTGTATTTCTGAGGTTCTTCCTTTGGCCTAGGAAAATCTCAAATATCGGCAACTGTAATGTCACAGCAAAAGACGTTGTGTGAGTTTGTTGTCGGCCTATGCTTCTACGGGGGTTACATGGCAGAAAAATTAAGATATAAATAAGAGGCGTGATACTTTCGCATGGCGGAAGGAATGCCAATGAAAAAAGATGCTCGCCATTTACTTTATTTAACTCCATCTGTCCCATCCTAATGTTTCGTAAAACCAACTCAGCATCATTGTTCCCCCTTCAACCTATTCTATCCTTTTATTTTTGTTCTAATTCTGTTAGCGAGGAAAACTGATATTTCTCCTTTGTTCCACGAAAGTACATCACTATGTTAAACAAGTATTTAAATGTTTAAGCCAGATCAATGATAATAATGTTCACTTTAACTTTCACGATGAAAGGCTGGCCGAGTGGCAAGAATGCCGGATTCTCCTTCGGGAGACCCGGATTCGAATCCTCGCCTCCCCCCCCCCTCTCCACCGATGTGTCTCTCCACCTTGTCGCGGTGGGGGGTGAGGGGAGGGGGGCTTGCGTGTCCAAATGACGCCAAGAGCTGAGCCGACAGAAGCACAACTATGTGTCGGACAGGACTTGGGTTTAGAGGCTAGACTAAGCGAGACACAACCTGCTGCTCTGCAAATAGACTGAGGATAGCAGTCAAAAGTTCAAATCAGGCGTAAGAAGGCAGAAATTCTTGGTCCGGACACATACTCTGAGGTAGTGATTCTCAAACGGTGGGGAATTCCCCCTCCCTCCCCAGGGGGGAATTTTAGGGTTTCCAGGGGGGGGGGGGGGAAATAAGATTATTTCAAGATCGCGTTAATACAAGAACCGATTACTTGATATTGTTTTTCCCTTCATAATGTACGGTTGTGAACGTCTCACCCCTTCTAAAATTCAATTTATAAAGTAAGTAGACCCACAAATGATGTTTTATGTGTACGTCTTGACTTGTTTTAGTATGTGCTAATAAATTTAGCGTCCATTATTACGTATACTATGTAGGGTACGGGGCGGGATTTTAAGGTAGGAAATACGAAAGGGGGGAATGCCGTTCAGAAAATATGGTGGTGGGGGGGGGGGGGGCAAGGCAAATTTTTACGTAGGAAATACGAAAGGGGGGGGGGGGATGACGATTCTGAAAATATGGTGAAGGGGGCACGGGCCAAAAAAGGTTGAGAACCACTGCTCTAAGGCTCTCAGCTGAGGGATATGGCTGAACGCCTCTAAGCTATAAGCCCTCGGATGTGAGAGCCGGGCCGATACTCACTTACTGCAAAATGGAGGTGAGATGCTGAGCACGCTACATGCTTAGTTTAGATACCTGTTCGAAGGCTCTCTGCTGGGGGATATGAGGGATCCCCGGATGAGAGGGTATGGCCGTTACTCGCTCACTGATGCATAGAGATAAGGTGCTGAGCCGGCAGCACGTGTAGCCTACCTATGAACGGTTACTAAAGGTGGAAAATGCCCCCCAGTCGCACGCAATGGTTAAGATGAATGTCTATATCTATACTCATAGAGTGAGCGTAGACAAAGGTGGAAGATGTCTCGTTTACACGAAATGGAACGCTTGGCTAGCGAATCCATTACGTGGAAGTCTGAAGTGAAAGCTTTATGTGGGGATATTATTTCCGACATACCGCTAATGACAATCACTGAAGTATTCACTTACCTCAGTAACCTAAAAAAACACAACCTCATCTGGGTTAGATGGAATCAGCAACCAGATTCTCCGTTGTGCTGCGCCAGTGATCTGTATGTCACTAACCTATGTATATAATCAGTGTCTCACCAAAGGCCACTTTCCATCAGCTCTCAAAATCGCTAAAGTGTACCCTCTTCTTAAATCTGGTTCATTGGACAATGGTCTCCCGAACAATTACAGACCCATTTCCTTATTATCATCACTATCTAAGCCACTAGAAAAACATATCCATAAAGTAACATTACAGTATTTAGTTCGCAACAAGCTTATTGTTGACAGCCAATCAGGATTTCAGCCACAATATTCTAGCCATACAGCCCTAACAAATATGATAGAAAATTGGCACCAGAATATAAACAACAACAGTCTATGTGGAACTGTGTTTATTGATTTCAAGAAAGCATTTGATATGATAGACCATGTTATTTTAATTAAAAAACTTGAGACAATGAAAATTGGCCCTGATGTAGTCATTCTAATATCATCTTTTTTATCAAACAGAAAGCAAGTAGTATCACATAATAAATCTCTGTCTCAAACCACTACCTTCAATATTGGAGTACCGCTAGGCTCTATTCTTGGCCCTCTATTATTTGCCATATATATTAGCGATCTACCTTTGCATCTTTCGTCGTCCTGCGATCTATTTGCAGACGACTGTACAGTGTACACAAACGCTGAAAACTGTATTTTACTGGAGTCGTCTTTACAACAAGAATTAAATAATGTAGTTAGGTGGAGCTATTCAAACCGTATGCAAATTAACATCACTAAAACAAAATCAATGTTATTAACAACCAGACAAAGACTTCAAACTCTAAGCTCACACACATCACTTCAACTTCACATCGATAACATGCCAGTAGAAAGTGTAATTGAGCACAAAACATTAGGCCTAATCACTGATAGAAACCTAACCTTTAATTCCCACGTTCAAGCGCTCATTAAACAAACAGCGAAAAAAGTCTACCAACTCGCCAAAATTAAAAACTTCCTTGATGAGGACACAAGGAAACTATTCTATACTTCTCATATACAGATACACTTTTACTACTGCTCTACAGTCTGGGACGGTTGTTCTAATTCAAACACCAAGCGACTTTACTCACTTCAGAAACGGGCTATGAGTCTAACTTATAGCAAACATTTATCTGACAATCCTAGCCTGTATAAACGCCTTCAGTTACTACCACTCCGCAAACGCCTGCTTTTCAATAAAGCTAAACTAATTCACAAAATTCTGCATCGGAATGCCCCAAATTACCTTTGGCCATTGTTTAAATATAATGCTAGACACAGTAAACGTTTAAATATATTACACATTCCGAAGACTAGGATTGACTTATACAAAACAAGCTTAACGTACTCTGCAGCTCAGCTGTGGAACAATCTTCCACAAGAAATCAAAGACATCACCAATCCCTATTCATATAATCGCAAATTATTCGAACACTATCTCAGTACGGATTACCTTCTCCCTTAATAATAGAGATCATAATAATAATAACAAAACTCTAGTATAACAGCCAGTCCCCTTTTGGTAGGCCAGTATATTCCACATAATTATGCATAATTGTTGTAATTTGTATATATATATATATTGTAGATAATTGTTGTGATAATTGTTGAATGACATAATTGTCCACATAAGAGTCAGGTCTTAGTCAGATATGACTGAGCTACCGTATGACAGTAGACGGTACTACCTGCTTTCTGTCAGCGCCGAATGTTGGGCGGCACTTACCAAACCCGACACCCCACATTGTGCCAATGGCTTCGGGCGGAAGAGCGCAATTGGGAGGGTACTAGCCTTATCCTGGTGCGAGGAAATACAACGCAAAGACAAAATAAGTCATGGCAGGGCAGACCAGGCCCTAAGCCTTAGTTGGCAGCTGGTCTAGGATTGAAGCTCCGACAGGCGGACAGTTAGAGCATTGCTTTGCTGATCCGGCAGCTTCTGCAGCTTGTCTTGTTCCAGATTATAGGTGTCAACTTTCCTCTGGAGTGAACTAGGCAGGCCGAGAGAGGGATCATGCTGCATGGGCAACACATGGTTTCTTTATTTTAGCCCAGGCTTTGTGCTATGGAGAGGCAATAACTCCATCCCTGGTCTTAACCGGTCTCGGAATCAAAGCGAGAGGCAACTGTTACGGGTTATAAGTCCTTGTCAGTTGGCGTAGACATGGGGCGCCACGCGTTGCCTCTGACGGTGGGAGACACCTACAGGTGTCACTGATCAGCTACCGCCCGCCTCAAGCTGGGCAGCCCCCAGCAAATTGGGTGCTGATCCGCCACAGCCTGCCTGCTTCAATGGGTGCTTGGGGCTAGGACAAAATCTGAATCGCAGGCTGTAAAACCAATGCACCAGGTACTAATAAATAGAATAGAAACCTCAAGCTACGACTTGCAACCTGGAACGTGAGAACCATGTGTCCAGGATTTTCCACTGACTTGACAAATATTGACGATGTGAGAAAAAGGGCTGTGATTGATGCTGAACTCAATCGTCTTAACATTGATATTGCTGGCCTGCAGGAGACTCGCTTCGCTGAGGAAGGGTCACTCAGGGAAAACAATTACACCTTTTTTTGGAAGGGAAGAGGGCAAGCAGAAAAAAGGCAACATGGTGTGGGCTTTGCAGTGAAGAATTCGCTACTGGGTATGATTGATATCCCAGCTGGAGGTTATGAAAGATTATTATCACTGCGCTTGGCAACCTCTTGTGGATTTGCCACCATTCTCACTGCATATGCACCGACACTCGCTTCCTCTGATGATGTGAAGGATACGTTCTATGAGCAGCTAGACTCTGCGATCAAGGCAGTTCCAAAATCCGACTATATTTATATGCTCGGTGATTTCAATGCTCGTGTGGGCAAGGACTCGAGTTCATGGCCAGTGTGCCTTGGAAAATACAACATCGGTCGCATGAATGATAATGGGCAAAGGCTGCTGGAGCATTGCAATAGAAATGACCTATGTATTACAAACTCCCTTTTTAAAACAAAAGAGATGCATAAGGTCACATGGAAACATCCAAGATCCAACCATTGGCATCAGCTAGACTTCATTATCACACGGAGACAACATCTGAACCATACATCATTAACTCGAAGTTACCACAGTGCTGACTGTGATACGGATCATTCTTTGGTTGTTGCAAGGGTTAGACTGAGAGCAAAGAGAATCTACACAGCTAAACACAAGTCTAGCCCCAGGATTAATATTACTAACACTCACGATCCTGGAAAGTGCTTTGAATTTCAACAGGAACTTGAAGACGCTTTCAGTGATACATCAGAAAATTGTATAGTAAATGATAAATGGAGTAAACTTAAGGAAACTATTTATAAAACAGCGGTAGGGGTTTACGGCACTGTGGATCATAAGAGGCAGGACTGGTTTTGCGGCAAACAGCCAGATACTGCAGCCCTTGATTGATAAAAAGAAGATAGCTCTCTTAAGAAACAAGGAAAGACCAACGCGTAACACTCTGAGTGAGCTGAAGCAAGCGAGGAAGGATGTACAAAAGGCTGCCAGGCAGTGTGCGAATGACTATTGGATCAAGTTATGTGAGTCCATTCAAATCGCAAGTGATAAGGGAAACATCAGAAGCATGTATGAAGGGATAAAGAAAGCCTGTGGTCCAATGATCAAAAGAAGTGCACCGCTGAAAACCTTGACTGGAGAAATCATCACTGATAAGAAACAGCAGATGGATAGATGGGTCGAGCACTATTTAGAGCTTTACTCAAGTGAGACCAAGCTAGCGGATGATGCCCTCAACGCCATAGAGGCCCTGCCAACTCTTGACCACCTGGACACACTTCCCACTATAACAGAAGTTAAGTGTGCTATAAATGAGCTTGCATCTGGCAAGGCTCCAGGTAAGGATGGGATTCCAATAGAGGTAATCAGGAGTGGGCAAGACACACTCGCTCTACAGATCCACCAGCTAATAGAGCTATGCTGGCGAGAAGGACAAGTCCCACAGAATTTCAAAGATTCAAACATCATAACGCTGTACAAGAACAAGGGAGATCGGAGCGACTGTAACAACTATAGGGGTATCTCACTTCTGTGTATTGTTGGGAAAGTATTTGCCAGAATTGTCCTGCACAGACTTCAAGTCCTAGGGAGATCAAGTCTACCCCGAATCACAGTGCGGCTTCCGTCAGAACCGGTCTACCATTGATATGATATTCTCATTGCGACAGATGCAAGAAAAATGCCGGGAACAAAATCAGCCACTGTTTATTGCCTTCATCGACCTCACAAAGGCATTCGATTTGGTCAGTCGTGAGGGTCTGTTCAAAGCACTAAAGAAGATTGGCTGCCCACCAACTCTTCTGTCCATTGTGGAATCGTTCCACACAGGCATGAAGGGTATAATCAAGTTTGATGGCTCAACTTCAGAAGAGTTTGAAATCAAGAGTGGAGTTAAGCAAGGTTGTGTACTATCCCCCACCCTCTTTGGGATATACTTTTCACTTCTACTGAAATATTCCTTTCGTGATCAGGATGACGGTATATACATTCACTCACGCTCAGATGGTGGCCTCTATAATGCTCAGAGATTGAAGGCCAAGACCAAAATTAGCAGGGTACTAATCAGGGAGTTGCTTTTTGCGGATGATGCTGTGATTACGACCCACTCTGAGGAAGAATTACAACATCTACTATCTGCATTCTCCAATGCTTGTTCTGAATTTGGTTTAACAATTAACAAAAAGAAGACACAGATTATGTCACAAGGTGCACATGGTGTACCATCAATCTTTATTGACGACGCCGAACTGGAGATAGTAGACCATTTTACATATCTAGGATCAGAGGTAAATAGCAAATCATCCCTCGATCAGGAAATCAACATCAGGATTGGCAAGGCAGCAACAACAATGAACATGTTAGCAAAAAGAGTCTGGGAGAACAGGAAGCTTACTGCCAAAACAAAAGTCCTCGTCTACCAAGCCTGTGTCCTTAGTACTCTTCTTTATGGCAGTGAAACCTGGACAACTTACTCACGCCAAGAGAAACGTTTAAACAGCTTTCATATGCGGTGTCTGCGAAGAATACTTGGTATTAAGTGGCAAGACAAAATCACAAATACTGAAGTATTGGAAAGATCAGGTTGTGTGACGGTGTATTCCATGCTCAGTCTTCGTAGACTTAGATGGACAGGACACGTTAGGAGGATGGATGATAGTAGAATACCAAAGGACATCTTTTGTGGTGAATTACAGACGGGTAGGAGATCTCAGGGTCGGCCTCTACTACGATACAAAGATGTGTGTAAGCGGGATATGATTGATACAGGCATTGATAATGCACATTGGGAGCAGGTCGCCGCTGAACGTGTTGCATGGAGGGCAACTATCAGAAATGGAATAAAGGCAAAGGAGAAAATTATTGCAGATAAAGCACACACAGAGCGTGAGAGACGTAAGATGGTGCAAAATGGTGGAAGTGACCATGTTTTCACATGCACCTACTGTGGGCAAACATTTGCAGCAAGAATTGGCCTTACCAGCCACACTCGCCACCGCCATGGATCGTAGTTATTAAGCCTTTTTGAAGCACAATGTACCAAACTATCGTCTGTCAAGACGGAAAGGTGCCAATGAATATTCCACATGGCTAATAACAAGTGTCAGACGATTATCTAATATTACTGTGTCGTGTAGTTTTGATGTTCGCATTTTGCCCATGCCGTTATAATGCATATCTTTTATATTGTTGCTGTTCTCTGTTAGCCTTGAATGATGTGTGAATGAAATAATGTATGAAAGAGAGTGATAGAAGGGCAGAATGTTAGACGGGCCTGCGTGCCCAATTCTTAACCCTTTGAAAATAAAGTTTGTTCGTTCGTTCGTTCGTTCGATCGTTCACAAGTGTTGTATGGATGAATAATGTATGAAAGATATTAATAAGAAGAGTAGAATATTACACGGGCCTGCGTGACTAATTCTTACCCCTTTGAAAATACAGAGCCGGCTCTGTGGCGATGGAGTTATGAATGCCATTCATAATCTCACATACCGCGTTCGAAACACAGTTGGGTGGGGATCGATTTAGAAACAGGCCACTTAAAGTTGATTTTCATGCAATGGTATAAGTGCTGGTCGTTCAGAAAGCAATCACAAACTACTTAACATAAACTTGCCAAGAAATCACAAACAGCTAAAAAAAACAAAAAAACGCAGGGGTTTACTGCGACGTTATGTGAAAGGTATGTAGCTATGGTTTGATTTGAATTAAAATAGAGATTGTTCGTTCGTTCTCTCTCTCTCTCTCTCTCTCTCTCTCTCTCTCTCTCTCTCTCTCTCTCTCTCTCTCTCTCTCTCTCTCTCTCTCTCTCACGCACGCAAACACATAAACACGCACTATTGATTTTCCTAACCAGTCTAGGTCCTCACTGGAAAGGGATCCCCGGTCTGTGAGTAGAGTAACCAGTCTACAGCCCGGAACCCTCACCCACATACAGCCAGTCAAATTAAAACTGGCATAACTGTCAGGGCTCGCGTACTGTCAATAATTAAGACACATTTGAGCAGTATTCTAGGAAATAAACCCCGAAGCGAAGTCAGTAAGGGACTCCTATTCATGCCATGAGACGTTCTGGATATATGGTGCCACATCCGCATTTTTAGACCGATCGGAATTTGATCGTTGATGCCGGCAAATATAATGTCGGCCGCCTTTACGCCTCGGGAAATGTCCTGGCTCCAACTTTAGGCTGGGTGAACCTGGACTCTCACGTCGATCCACACCAACACGGGAATGAGGAAATGTCCTGGCTCCAACTTTAGGCTAGGTGGATCTAGAGTTTCACGCTGATCCAGTCTAACACGGGATGAGGAAATGTCCTGGCTCCAACTTTAGGCTAGGTGGATCTAGAGTTTCACGCTGATCCAGTCTAACACGGGAATGAGGAAATGTCCTGGCTCCAACTTTAGGCTAGGTGGATCTAGAGTTTCACGCTGATCCAGTCTAACACGGGAATGAGGAAATGTCCTGGCTCCAACTTTAGGCTAGGTGGATCTAGAGTTTCACGCTGATCCAGTCTAACACGGGAATGAGGAAATGTCCTGGCTCCAACTTTAGGCTAGGTGGATCTAGAGTTTCACGCTGATCCAGTCTAACACGGGAATGAGGAAATGTCCTGGCTCCAACTTTAGGCTAGGCGGATCTAGAGTTTCACGCTGATCCAGTCTAACACGGGAATGAGGAAATGTCCTGGCTCCAACTTTAGGCTAGGTGGATCTAGAGTTTCACGCTGATCCAGTCTAACACGGGAATGAGGAAATGTCCTGGCTCCAACTTTAGGCTAGGTGGATCTAGAGTTTCACGCTGATCCAGTCTAACACGGGAATGAGGAAATGTCCTGGCTCCAACTTTAGGCTAGGTGGATCTAGAGTTTCACGCTGATCCAGTCTAACACGGGAATGAGGAAATGTCCTGGCTCCAACTTTAGGCTAGGTGGATCTAGAGTTTCACGCTGATCCAGTCTAACACGGGAATGAGGAAATGTCCTGGCTCCAACTTTAGGCTAGGTGGATCTAGAGTTTCACGCTGATCCAGTCTAACACGGGAATGAGGAAATGTCCTGGCTCCAACTTTAGGCTATGTGGATCTAGAGTTTCACGCTGATCCAGTCTAACACGGGAATGAGGAAATGTCCTGGCTCCAACTTTAGGCTAGGTGGATCTAGAGTTTCACGCTGATCCAGTCTAACACGGGAATGAGGAAATGTCCTGGCTCCAACTTTAGGCTAGGTGGATCTAGAGTTTCACGCTGATCCAGTCTAACACGGGAATGAGGAAATGTCCTGGCTCCAACTTTAGGCTAGGTGGATCTAGAGTTTCACGCTGATCCAGTCTAACACGGAATGAGGAAATGTCCTGGCTCCAACTTTAGGCTAGGTGGATCTAGAGTTTCACGCTGATCCAGTCTAACACGGGAATGAGGAAATGTCCTGGCTCCAACTTTAGGCTAGGTGGATCTAGAGTTTCACGCTGATCCAGTCTAACACGGGAATGAGGAAATGTCCTGGCTCCAACTGCAGGCTGGGTGGATCTGGAGTTTCTCGTCGATCCAGCCTAACACGGGGATGAGGAAATGTCCTGGCTCCAAGTTTATTCTGGGTGGACCTGGAGATTCACGTCGATCTAGCCTAACATGGGATGAGGAAATGTCCTGGCTCCAACTGCAGGCTGGGTGGATCTGGAGTTTCACGTCGATCCAGCCTAACATGGGTATGAGGAAATGTCCTAGGACGTAAATACGGCCGGTGTGATATTGAACACTCCACACAGCAAATGCTAATTTGACTGTACAAACGTGAGGACAGCACCATATACCTTGTACGCGTCAAGGCGTGGAAAACGTGTACTTTACTTTTCAAGTCTTTCAGAAATGGTCCCAGATATTGCACTGACCCAGGGGCTGGACATGTCCAGGTCGTTTATTTTCTTGACAAATGTCCCGACAGTCATTACATGTAACAAGATTGCTGGGGTGAGAAAAATACCATACGACGCTGTGGGGAATTCATTCATTCATTCATTCATTCAGTAGCATGTCCTTTGCAGAACCTCGCTCCCATAACAACCTTCCGGAAAACCTCTCGATCATAAGCAAGATGTCCCGCGTCTGATACACCCATCTGGAGATCATCCGCCACATCCTGCACCCATCTTCTCTTTGGCCTTCCTCTTCCTCTCTTCCCAGGCATATACCCTTCCATTATTGTTCTCTCCAAACTTTCGTGACGTTTCAAGTGACCAAAATATTTCAATTTTCTTTGTTTTATCGTCTTTAATAGCCAACCTTCTTCAATATTCAACTCTTGAAGTATGGATGCATTTGTTCTTTTCTTTACCCAAGATATTTTTAGAACTCGTCTATAACATTTATATTCAAAGGCGTTTATGCACTGTTCAGCTTGTTTAGTAAGTGTCCATGTCTCACAGGCGTATGTTGCAATGGGAAAGATGCATGCTCTTAAAAATCTAATTTTTGTAGTTCTGTCTGTCCCACTCCATAATTTATTCAACTGTTTTAGTCTTTGAAGAGCAATTGATAGTCGCCGTTTAATTTCTTTCATTGTGTCCCCGTTGTTGGTAATCAATGACCCAAGATATTCAAAATTTTCCACCACCTCCAATTTTTCCCCATTAATGTATGTTTCTTTCTCCATGGTAGTTTTATCTGTATACATTATCTTTGTTTTTGCTATGTTAAGATATAAGTTGTGATTTTCACTATTCAATTGGGTTGAGGCTATTAGGCTTTCCGAGGCTATTAGGTTTTCCATGCCAATCTGTGTTGTGGATAGTAACACTGTATCATCAGCATATCGAATCTCCGGTATGTCATGACCGCCGATATTTAGGGCATCATATAGCTCCCTGTTTATATCATCTCTTACATTTCTCATTATATTTTCGGCGTACAGGTTAAACAATAGGGTGACAGCACGCAGCCCTGACGGACTCCTTGCTTGACTGTCAAACCAATCTGATGCCTCGCCATCTATTCTAACTGCTGCTTGTTGGTCTAGATAGAGCATTTTTATGAGTTGTACTACATGTAATATGGAAAGCCCATAGTTCTCATGATTTCCCAAAGTTCTGATGCTGTACACAGTCAAATGCCTTTGAATAATCCACAAAACATGAGTATAGGTTTACATTAAATTCTCTGCACTTCTCTATTATTAAACGCATGTTGAATATGTGATCTCTTGTTCCTCTTCCTTGTCTAAATCCAGCTTGAACTACGTTAATCTCTTCTTCCATTTTCTTACGAAGTCTTGCCATTATGACTTTTAGTAGAATTTTACTTGCATAACTGATCAGGGCAACAGTTCTATAGTTGGTGCATAATTTCAGGTTGCCCTTTTTTGGTATTGGAATGAAGATAGTTCTCTTGCAATCTTTTGGCCATATACCATATTTCCAAATCTTTGTATATAATGCATGATATATGTGTATGCTTTCTTCTCCTCCCGCTTTAATTAGTTCAGCTGGTATCTCATCACATCCAGGAGATTTACCATTCTTCAGGTTCTTTATAGCCCAAGCAATTTCATCTAATGAGGGTTCAGGTTCTGTCTCTGCTGTCGTTGGCTCATGTATCTCATTCATATCCTCACTGTCACTCATATCATACATTCCACTGCAGTACTCCTGCCATCTTTCTAGAATTTGTCTAGATTCTGTTAAGGTATTTCCCATCTTGTCACAGATAACATTCAATTGAGGTTGAACATTTCTTGTCAATAACTTCATTTCTTTGAACATTTCATAATCTCTTCCAGTCTTATGATATTGCTCTATTCTGGTACAACAATCTTGTATGTATTGATTTTTGTCCTTTCTTGTGTTCTTTCTTATTTCTCGAGTTAAAGATTTATACTTCATCCTGCTATTATCGGATTCACCTCCTTTCTGTTTCAGTTCCCTTCGTTGTTTTATTAATTCTAACGTGTCTTAATCCATGGCTTAAGTTGCTTTTTCTTGGTCGGAATTAAATCTTTTGCTGCAGTTATCAAGATATCTCTAGCTTGTACTGTCAGTTCATCAGGTGTCATTTCCTCTTGTACAGACATCAAGACCCCAAAACGATTCCTAACTTCTGCGTTCTATGCATCTTGTATTTTTGTGAGATCAAAACGAAGTGGCCTTGGTCCTCGGGTAAGCTTTTTGAGTTTTAATTTAAGATCTGCTTCTAGTAACTGATGATCTGTATAACAGTCTGCACTATGTAGGGTTTTTGCAGATGTTATGCTTGATCTCCATCTTCTTTGTATTAAAATATAATCTATCTGATTTTTGATAATACTGTCTGGAGACTTCCATGTGAAGAGTCTTCTTGGATGTTGTTTAAAAAAAGCGTGTTGGCTATCGTTAACTCATTTTCTGTGCAAAATTCAATTAATTTGTCACCTGCATCATTTCTATTTCCTAATCCAAATTTTCCTAAAACGTGTCTCTCATTTTCAGCTCTTCCTGCACCTACTTTTGCATTAAAATCTCCCATTATTATTGCTATATCATTATGACCAATCTTATTTAATGTGTCTTGTAGTGTGTTGTAAAAATCTTCAATTTCGTCCTCCTCTGCTGTTGAAGTAGATGCATATATCTGTATGAGAGTTGTGTTTTTTGGACGGCCTTTAATTCTAATAGTGAGGATTCTATCACTAACTGGATTATATCCCATTAAAGATTTTGCAGTTGTCTTATCTAAACAAAATGCCACTCCACTCTGGCCTCCGACGTCTCTACCAGAATAAATGAAAATACTTCCATTTTCAGTTGTAAAATGTCCCTTGCCGCTCCAGCGATGTTCACTAATTCCTAAAATTTGAATGTTTAACCTCTCAATCTCATCACACACTACTTTAAGCTTTCCCTCATACAGACTTCTCAGATTCCACGTTGCTATTCTCACTCTGTTTCTTAGTCTGACACAGGGGATTTCCTTGGTAACACAGTCAGAATTAACTCCGTCATCACGATTACTAGTACTGGTCCCTGTGTCACACTCTTCCCCAGTGTTATCTGATCTGCCTGGCCTGGGGGTCTGCCTGGCCTGTAGGGAATAGAGAATACTATTGTAGTTTTAAATCGTTCCTGGGAAGAGAAGGTAGAGATGATGAAAATGTAGTAGATTTCGTTTAGATGAAGAGGACTTAGAGACGGTGAAAATGTAGTAGATTTCTTTTAGATGAAGAGGACTTAGAGACGGTGAAAATGTAGCAGATTTCTTTTAGATGAAGAGGACTTAGAGACGGTGAAAATGTAGTAGATTTCTTTTAGATGAAGAGGACTTAGAGACGGTGAAAATGTAGTAGATTTCTTTTAGATGAAGAGGACTTAGAGACGGTGAAAATGTAGCAGATTTCTTTTAGATGAAGAGGACTTAGAGACGGTGAAAATGTAGCAGATTTCTTTTAGGTGAAGGGAAGTTAAAGATAATGAAGTGGGAGTAGACTTTATTTGGGAAAATAAGTTAGTTGCATATTCTGTGCAGGAGATCGCAGTCGACCCTAATATTATTGGCTGTATGTGATTTCTTGGCAAGTCTACGTTCATAGTTTTAGCCTTGCTTTCTGAACGACCGACACTCAAACCATTGTATGAAAACCAAAGCAAGGCAGGTCTGCTGCCAAATCGCCCGCAGCTGTGGTTCGAACTCGTTATGTGGGATTACGATGAAAACGTAGTGGATTTCGTATGGTAAAGGGGAGTTAGAAATCATGAAGATGTACTAGGTGTCTTTTAGGTGAAGTGAAATTATGCATTTTTCTTAGTCCTATTACAATTACCAAAATAATGTTCTTCTTTTGCCCCTTTATTTTCCATTGGGGCTGAGATCGTTTTCCAACTGACTCCAATCCATCTTATCTTTTGCTGCAGCGCCGTTCAGTTCCTCCCAATATAGTTAATCTCTCTCTTTTTTTTCCCTTTCTTTTTTGTTCGCTCGCTTAAACTCAAGCGTAGTCCTTACACGCTGTTTAAAGCAGTAAGGGACTGAATTTTGTGTGTGGGTTTGCTGTCCCTTTTACCGGTGTCCCTCGCCTTCAAGCAAACCCACTCCGACTTCAGAGGTAGCAGTTAATCTCTGTCTGTAATTATCTTCTCTGTTTGGTTTAGGTCTCCCACGATTTCGCCCATACCGTGGGTTCCAGACAAGTGATTTTTAATATCCTCATGTTTTCTCAACGTGTGTTGTAACCAACGCCAGCGGTTTTTTCTCACTTCTTGATTCACTGGAATGATGTTAGATCTCTCCACAAACTCTACATTCGTGATTTTGTTACACCATCCCCTCCTCCCCATTATTCTGTACGAGCACCTGTTAATGAATGTTTGTAACTAAAATTATAATTAGCATTAATTATTCACGAAGTAATAATTTTTGCGTATTTCTCGCGCGCTTATAATACATATTTTGTTGTTGTTGTTTAAAATTAACGTAATAAGAGATGTACCAATGAATAATTCACGTAAAGAGAGAGACAAGAAAGGCAAATGTTAAAGGGCCTTTAAAAATAAAGGTAATTCACTCTAAGGGTCCAGAAACTATGTATTCCACAATTGTTCTTTCTAAACGTCCATGACGAATAATACTACCACACTACTTTATTTCAGTTTCCTAGATATGATATTGTTTACTTGACAGGTTTCTTCAATGTTCAGTTATGATACGATGCCATTATTTTTCTTCTTGATCAAACGTATTTTATGAATGTTCCTGCATCCTATAAGTTCAAAAATGGACTTAGGTAGCAATCAAAGAAGTGGCTGAACAAGTTATCATTAAACATCAAGCTAGTAAGTATGGGCGGTCATGATTCATCATCTTCCACAGACTTGTGTATTACGTCTTTGTTCTTAGGTCCAGTAATGACATTCAACCAAGAGATCGAGGTATTTGTCTTTGTGTCTTCGTGTAGACCTTTCGCATACAACTGGTCAGTTGTTTACTATGTTTGGAAATGTGTCCCTCCTCACTGAATGACTAAACAGTCTTGACCCTCGACATTTAATTTCTCCCACCAGTACGTGTTTATCGATGGTCTGCCTCATTTCTTATTCTGTCAATCAATTGTAATATTTGCACTTTCCTTAGAACCGGATCTCTGCAGTCATCAAGTGTTCCACATATAGTCTACTTATTGCACATTTATCACACTTACAGAGCAGTAGAGAAAGAAATAAAGAATACAACGGGTGAAAGAACAAACAAAAAAAAATAATGAGGAGGGGGTGAAAAAAGGAGAATGAGGAGAAAAGGAGAAAAAAAAAGACGAAGAAATTAAATGGGAAGAAGAAAAGAGGACTACGAAGAAATAGAAACAGGAGGAAAGAGAAGAGAAAAAAGAAGCACAAGAAGAAGAAGACCTGAAAGAAGAAGACGAAGAAGAATAAGAAGAAGAAGAAGAAGAAGAAGACGAAGAAGAAGAAGAAGAAGAAGAAGAAGAAGAAGAAGCAAGAAGAGGAAGAAGAAGAAGAAGAAGAAGAAGAAGAAGAAGAAGAAGAAGAAGAAGAAGAAGAAGAAGAAGAAGAAGAACAACAACAACAACAACAACAACAACACCAAAAAACAAAATATAAAGAAGAGAAGAAGCAGACGAAGAAGTTGTCCTTAGATATTATCTTGTCAGGATCGGAGGGTAACGCAAAGAGGGGAAGGAGAATAGGGAAGAGTAAGCCCTAATCGTCTACATCCCTTCAGCGTGAGGTTTACCACGGAGACAGAAATACATCGGAGACCATGTTAAATTCAACACTAGCGAACTAATCATGTTGTAACTTATCTTTAGAGAACGTACAAAGCAGATCCTATAACTTTCAGTACTCTTCTATTGTCATGTAGCCGGAAGACGGACGGAGCATCATTAGACTGTATCCATAAGTTAACTGAAAACGATCAAATAAAGCCATGGCTGCAATGAGGGAGAACCGATACAATAAGAACTCATCTCCATGGATATTTCACAGATAACGTCTAGATGTCTTCGGGGGGACCCCGCTCAGAACATGTTAGACATTGCTTATTTCACCACTAATATCCGGGCTGTTCTGAGGATCCGATGAAAGCATAGGTGGACGTAGGTCAGTACAAGACACAACAGGTAATGAAGAGTGGGTCAGTGCGAGGTAAAGTAGATAATGAAGAGTTGGGTCAGTGCGAAGTAAAGTAAATAGTTTAAAGGTGGGTAAGTGCGAGGTAAAGTAGATAATGAAGAGTTGGGTCAGTGCGAGGTAAAGTAGATAATGAAGAGTTGGGTCAGTGCGAGGTAAAGTAGATAATGAACTATAGGTAAGAGCAAGATAAAGTAGATAATGAAGTGTGTGTCAGAAAGAGGTAAAGTAAATAATGAAGCGTCGGTCAGTGTGAGATAAAGTAGATAATGAAGAGTCGGGTCAGTGCGAGGTAAAGTAGATAATGAAGTGTGGGTCAGTATGAGGTAAAGTAAGTAATGAAAAGCTAAAAATTTCAGTACCCAGAAAAATAGGAGTAGGTCAGTGCAAGCCAATATACAAGGCAAGTAGGTCAACACATGGTAAAGTAGATAATGTTGAGTTGGGTCAGTGCGAGGTAAAGTAGATAATGAAAAGTTGGGTCAGTGAGAGGTAAAGTAGATAATGAAAGATTTGGGCCAGTGAGAGGTAAAGTAGATAATGAAGATTTGGGCAGTGCGAGTTAAAGTAGATAATGAAGAGTTGGGTCAGTGCAAGGAAAAGTAGGTAATAAAGAGTGATGCCATTGCAAGGCAAATTAAGTGTTGTAGCATGATGTCAGTGCAAGTCAAAGTAAATAATGAAGGGTGATGTCAGTGCAAGGCATTGTAGATAATAAAGAGTAATCAGTGCAAGGTAAAGTAGATACTGAAGAGTGATGTCACTGCAAGGTAAAGTAGGTAATAATAAGTGATGTCAGTGCAAGGCATTGTAGGTAATAAGAGAGAGAGAAACATTATCTATTCCTCAATCCCCCTCCACAACGCTAAACAAAATATATGTAAAATCCCACTCTGGAAGCGAGGTCCCATCAAGGGAGATCGGGCCATCCGTCACTATGGACTATTCTCACTATCCCTGTCTTTATCCGACAAACCACAAACTCAACTATTGCGACCTCCCATCAAATCTGATTTCGTCTGCGAGGAAGAGGACAACGCCAGCAGCGAAAGCAGACCATCAAGCCGCTCCGTCCACTGAAGTCCACGGTCCACTGAACTCCATTCTGGCGGTAGGTAACGCTTTCTTCACAACCCAGTCCACGGTCAGCAAGAACCATCACAGCCACACAAGGCATTCCTATCTCACCCCTCTCCCCAACTAAACGCACCCACCTGCCCTCCACCAACGAACTTTTCATTTGTTTCTCCCTACAAGTTAATGACTTTCTGTGACATCCCAATGTGGCCAATATTTTGTATGAATAGGGATGGCCTTGCTATTCCATACACATATCTGAACATTCTGAAAATGTTAATAATGTTCATAAGACTCGGTCGAACCCAGATTCTGGTCGAAAGAAAGGTCCTGTTTATGCTTAGGATTGATTCCCGGACCCGGTCTTAGCAAGCAGGAGCACTAATTTGAGGTCAGCCATGACGAATAGATAAGAGCGCTCGCTCTTACACTTCCGGTGTGCTGATGCCGAGGTAGCGGGTTCAACCCCTACACCAGTCAGTTGGACTAAAATGTTGACTTCTCGTCCTTAACTTGGGGACGTAAATTACAGGTACCTCAGAAGTCGGAGTAGGATCTCCTGATGGCGAGGAAGACTGGTAATCAACCAATCAGGTGCCGTCTCCACAATGAAGGTTGGCTGCAACGGATCTCCAACACTGTCTCGCGACTTGACTATATATTCTGTCAGACTGATTGATGTTCGTCCATCTCTTGATGATATCTTCCCACTTGTATCGTTGTCTACATCTTGCTCGCTTGCCTTTAACCTTGCCCTCCAGTATGGTTTTAATAAGATTATAATGTCTTTTAACGTGGCCGAAATATTTCACTTGCCTCTTTTTTATTTCTTTCATCAACTCTCTTTTCATTCCCAGTTTTTCTAGAACCTCTGTATTTGATTGGTTTCGCTGGTTGTAGTTAAGTTTTCTAGTTTATTTCGTCACATAACGTGCTCAAAAAAGTTTAGACTAAGCCTAATTTCTCTAATCAGTTTACGGTTTCATTTGTTTCTAGGATTCCTCATTGGTTTTCCAGTCTGCCTATGGTATGTTGTGCATTTCCCCCAGAAACCTCATGTCCAATACCATTAAATGTTTCTAAATTTGTCTGCTTATTGTTCAAGTTTCACACCCATCTTACAGTATAGGTTCCATTAGCACTTCAACACTCTTGTTCTCGTTGCAGTCAACATTTTGTTTTATTAGCCACTATGTTTTTCATCTGGTAAAAGACTACCATCGCCATAGCTGGTCTTGTTCTAATCTCTTTTCCAAGATAAGTAGCAACATATATATATATATTTTAATTTTAATTTTCTCTTAATTTTTTTTTCCAGCTTTTTATTCTTCTCATCCCGTTTTTATGCATTAATGGGATCACTGGAGAGTCTTGTCCGTGATTATATGTTGTGTTTTGTGTATGTATTTGTTTGATGAAGAAGGATAGTAGCTGCAACGTCCTGTATTTTTCGTAATTCTGTTCTGTAAAGCTGCATTACTTTGTGTTATTTTAGATTGTTTAATTTCTTCAAGGCACCTCCCATAAGTTGTTATGACTATTTCGAGATAGTTGTGCCGATTAATTTGTTTAAGATTAATTCATAGGCACCTTACCGTCTTGACAGACAATAGTTTGTTACATTGTGCTCCAAAAAGGCGTAATAACTACAACCCATGGCAGTATCGAATGTGGCTAATAAGGCCAATTCGCGCTGTAAATGTTCGTCCACAGTGGATGCACGTGAACACATGGTCATTTCCACTATCATGCACCATATTATGTCTCGCATGCTCGGTATGCGACTTATTGCAATCATTTTCTCCTTTGTCTTTATTCCATTTCTGATGTTTGCCCTCCATGCAACACGATCAGCGGCGACTTGCTCCCAATGTGCATTATCAATGCCTGTATCAATCATGTCCCGCTAACACACACCTTTGTATCGTAGTAGAGGCCGACCCTGAGATCTCTTACCCATCTGTAATTCACCAAAAAAAAAAAAGATGTCCTTTGGTATTCAATCATCATCCATCCTCCTAACGTGTCCTATCCATCTAAGTCTACGAAGACTGAGCATGGAATAATCCGTAACACAACCTGATCTTTCCAATACTTCAGTATTTGTGATTTTGTCTTGCCATTTAATACCAAGTATTCTTCGCAGACACCGCATATGAAAGCTGTTTAAAAGTTTCTCTTGGTGTAAGTAAGTTGACCAGGCCTCACTGCCATAAAGAAGAGTACTAAGGACACGGGCTTGATAGCCAAGGACTTTTGTTTTGGCAGTAAGCTTCCTATTTTCCCAGACTCTTTATCTTAACCATACATCCGGCCTATTAATCCACTGGAGCCCTACGCGTGCCAGTCTTTCCAAGCAAGGACACAGAATCAGATGAGTACATTCAATTAGTTTAATAGTTTAATATTGTCATAGTGTGTTTCATGTAGGTCTGTGTTGGTTTGTATTTGTTTGTCCTGTGCTGACGAAGGCTTTGGCCGCAACGTCCAATTTGTCTCTTGTAGTCGTGTTTTAGTAAAGCTCACAATCTACTTCTCGTTTTTTTTTGGGTTATTCATTAATTATCTTAACCTGCTCATTGTTGTTGCTATCTTACCAATCCGGATGTTGATTTCCTGATCTAGGGATAATTTGCTAATTACCTCTGATCCTCGATATGTAAAATGGTCTACTATCTCCTGCTAAGCGTCGTCAATAAAGATTGATGGTACCCCATGTGCGCCTTATGACATAATTTGTGTCTTCTTTTTGCTAATTGTCAAACCAAATTCAGAACAAGCATTGGAGAATGCATATAGTAGACGTTGTAATTCTTCTCTAGAGTGCGTCGTAATTGCAGCATCATCAGCAAAAAGCAACTCTCTGATCAGTACCCTCCTAATTATGTTCTTGGCCTTCAATCTCTGAGAATCGTAGAGTCCGCCATCTAAGCGTGAGTTAATGTATATACCACCATCCTGGTCACACATAATCTTGCTTAACTCCACTCTTAATTTCAAACTCCTCTGAAGTTGCACAATCAGATTTGATTATACCCTTCATGCCTGTGTGAAACGATTCCACAATGGACAGAAGAGTTGGTGGACAGCACATCTTCTTTAGTGCCTTGAACAGACCCTCACAACTTACGAAATCAAATGCCTTTGTGAGGTCGATGAAGGAAATAAACAGTGGTTGATTCTGTTCACAGCATTTTTATTGCATTTGTCGCAATGAGAATTTCATATCAATAGTAGACCGGTTCTGTAGAAAGCCACACTGTGATTCGGGGTAGACTTGATCTCCTAGGACTTGAAGTCTGTGCAGAACAATTCTGGCAAATACTTTACCAACAATACACAGAAGGGAGATACCCTTATAATTGTTACATTCGCTCCGATCGCCCTTGTTCTTGTACAATATTATGATGCTTGAGTCTTTGAAATCATGTGGGACTTGTCCTTCTCGCAAGCATAAAATCTATTAACTGGTGGATCAGTAGAGTGAGTGTGTCTTGCCCACTCCTGATAACCTCTATTGAATCCCATCCTTACCTTTAGCCTTGCTAGTTGCAAGTTCATGTATTGCACACTTAACTTCTGTTATGGTGGGAAGTGTTCCAAGTGGCCAAGAGTTGACAGGGCCTCTATGGCGTTGAGGGCATCATCCGCTAGTTTGGTCTCACTTGAGTAAAGCTCCAAATAGTGCTCTACCTATATATCCACCTGCCGCTTCTTATCAGTGATGATTTCTCCAGTCAAGGTTTTTAGTGGTGCACGTCTTTTGATCATTGGACTACAGGCTTTCTTTATCCCTTCATACACGTAATTGTTTTCCCCGAGTGACCCTTCCTCAGCGAGGCGAGTCTCCTGCAGGCCAGCAATATCAATGTTAAGACGGTTGAGTTCGGCATCAATCACAGCCATTTTTCTCACAACATCAATATTCGTCAGGTCAATGGAAACTCCTGCAGGTTGCAAGCCGTAGCTAGAGGTTTATATTTTTTTTTAGTACCTAGTGCATTGGTTTTACAGCCTGCGATTCAGATTTTGTCCTAGCCCCAAGCACCAATTGAAGCAGGCAGGCTGTGGCAGATCAGCACCCTACTGTCCGGCTGCCCAGCTTGAGGCTTAGCTGATCAGTGACACCTGTAGATGTCTCCTACCGTCAGAGGAAACCCGTGGCGCCCCATGTTTATGCCGATTTACAAGGACTTATAACCTAATTGCTACCTCTCACTTTGATTCCGAGACCGGTTAAGACCAGGATGGATGTATACCTCTCCATAGCAGAAAACTTGGGTTAAAATATAGAGACCATGTGTTGCCCATGCAGCATGATCCTTCGGCCTGCCTTGTTCACTCCAGAGGAATGGTAACAACAATACATCTGGAACAAGACAAGCTGCAGAAGCTACTAGATCAGCAAAGCAATGCTCTAACTGTCCGCCTGTCGAAACTTCGATCCTAGACCAGCTGCCAACCAATGATTAGGGCTTGGTCTGCCCTGCCATGACATTGTGTCTTTAGGTTGCATTTTCTCGCACCAGGATAACGCTTGTACCTTCCTAATTGCGCTCTTCCGCTCGAAGCCGTTGGCACAATGTGGGGTGTTGGGTTTGGTAAGCTAACAGAAAGCAGGTAGTACCGACTACTGCCTTGCGGTAGCTCAATAATATCTGACTAAGACCTGACACACGACTTGTGTAAGAACATTCTCATTTACTTATCTAATACATTGTGGTTTATATTTCTTCTTAGGGAAGACCATAATGTTAGTTTTCTTACAATTTAAACCTAACCTAAACTAAACTAAATCTAACCCTAGTTGTTCCATGTATATGATAAAAAACATCTACTAAACGTTGCAGATCCCTTTCGTTGTCTGCAATCAAAACTGTATCATATACATGTCTTACATTATTGACGTTGCGTTCCCCAATGGGGATTCCTCTCATATTTCCTAAATTCCTCATATATTAACTTTTTTTTTTTTTTAAGCATATCCTTTTTACAGGACTTAGCTGTCAACACCAGCATCTTTCAGCTGTATGTTGATCTCTTGGCAAGATTACGCTCAGTAGTTTGCCATTGCTTTCTGAGCGGCCGGCTCACATACCCCGTAAGTTACCGATGCGATTCGAACCACTGCTGATTTGAACCGTCATCACGTTACCTGACGAGAGTATACGAGATTACGGAGAAAAGACACTGCAAAATGGGAAAAAAAATATCTGGAGACATTACGCATCCCTGTCACACAGCTCTCTTAATAGGCGGATATTGAACTACTTCATTATCCATTGTACGGCAGCTTGATGTTTCCAATATATGTTGTTAACTAGTCTAACTATTAATATTGAATACAAACATATATGTGGTTAAACATGTTGCTGCCTGTGTATTCTAATTATAACGGCTTCATTGTCAAGAGTTAAGCATAAATATAACGGTTTTATCACCAGGAGTTAAGCACAAATATAACGGTTATATTACTAGGAATTAAGCACAAATATTACGGTTTCATTACACAGAGTTAATGAAAAATATAACGGTTTCATTACCCAGAGTTAAGCATAAATAAAGCGGGTTCATTATCCAGAGTTAAACAGAAATATAACGGTTTCATTACCCGGAGATAAGCACAAATATAACAATTTTATTACCAGGAGTTAACCACAAATTTAAATGTTTCATTACCTGGAGGTAAGCACAAATATGGCGGCTTCATTACCCGGAGTTAAGTACAAATATAACTTTTTCATTACCCGGAGTTAAGCATAAATAAAACGTGTTCATTATCCGGAGTCAAACATAAATATAACGGTTTCATTACCCGGAGGTAAGCACAAATATAACAATTTTATTACCAGGAATTAAGCAAAAACATAACTGTTTCATTACCCGGAGTTCAGCACAAGTATAACGGTTTCATTACACGGAGTAAAGCACAAGTATCAGTGTTTCATTACCCGGAGTTAAACACACATATAACTGTTTTATTACCCGGAGTTAAGCACAAATATAACGGTTTCATTACCTGGAGTTAAGCACAAATATAACGGTTTCATGACCTGCAGCTAAGCACAAATATAACGGTTTCAATACCCGTAGTTAAGCACAAATATTACTGTTTCATTACCCGGAGGTAAGCACAAGTCTAACGGTTTCAGAACTGCATATACATCTACAAGCAATGTATTACTGCCACTCTTCACAACGAAATGGGAGTTTCCGTGGCGAAGTAGTTTCGCCGCCTGCCTCGCTCTCCGAAGGTTGTAGGTTCATTACCGGGTCACATCGTTCTGTTCACGAGTGCAATTTTCTCAGTCTCATAGGGGTCATTGCTGGAGCTACGGAATTTGTGCTTTGTGTGACGCTTTCAGCAGTTGGCTCTTCGGAAAGAGACAGAACCATATGGGCTGAAACCCGGCGCAATTAAGTCGATCCTCTTGATATTTGAATCTTTTCACAAGGAAATTTACTTTCCTACGAAAGTCTACAACCCAATATGTAAAATCGGTGTATGCCTGTATAAAGTTACACTTTGTAAATAAGTTCCATGAAGAGGTACTCAAAGTTACAAGCCACAAACACATTTCTCTCCTTGAAAGGTATGATTGAAACTATTAATAATTCATAAGCTCCCTTCCAATCATAAGCCATAACGTTTCCATTATCTCTGGTTGCCGTCAACAGCGAAGTAAAACAACCAGGACTCAAACTAATGCGTGAATTCGCCGAGCGAAAATTGAGAATAAATAAGTCTGATGTGAGGTGAACAGAGGGAAATGCAAAAGGCAAAGTAGTCAATTGGAGGCCAGACAAGTAATGAAACACGTCCCAGAGCTGAGGCATCGGTGGGAACTAGTTTGTTTGTCAGATGGGGAGGAGAAGGAGAGGGAGGTTACAGATGTGAGGGGGAATTGGTGGTGGTTGGGAATGGAAAAACACAACTCTCGTGAAAACTGATGCTAGGTGGGGACAAATAACACTTGTATGGGAGTGGGTGTGGGAACACTGATGAAAGATGAGAATAATCAGCACTTATGGCGTAGTGGGTGTGGGAACACTGTTGGAATAATTGGTACTCATAGCGTAGTGGGTGTGGGAACACTGTTGGAACAATTAGCGCTCATAGTGTAGTGGGTGTGAGAAAACTAATGATACATGAGAATAATCAGCCCTCTTAGCGTGGCATGTGTGGGAACATTGTTGGAATAATCTGCAATTATAGCGTTGTGGGTGTGGGAAAACCGAATGATAGGTGAGAACAAATAGGACTTATAGCGTAGTGGGTGTGGGGCAACTGATGAAAGATGGTTGGGGGGGGGGCCTGGGAACACCGAATGCTAGGTGAGGACAGACAAGCTCTTATAGCGTAGTGGATGTGGGAAAACTGATGATAGGTGAGGGGAAAATCACTTATAGTGTAGTGGATGTGGAAAAACTGATGTTAAGTGAGAACAATCTCAATCTCAATGTAAATTCGAACACATCACCGAGACACTAAGCAAGCACGCAAGCCGCTACGATTCTAGATAACAATATGGCTCAATAATAAATTGGTAACAGGCGGTGTGGAACGTCTGAACACATTTACACCGTAAAGAGATAGCACGAGAAGATGATCAGCATTAATATTTGTCAAGTGGACCGTTATAAACTGGAATAACCAAATGACTATCATAATCATCATTCGCCAGAAAGTATCGTGAGATAGCATGGTTAAATGCACCCAGAGAACGACAGCAAGGCTGACTCATCTTTGTGCTCGCTGTAGAATAATCGGAATTGTCGTAAGAATGTCTTGGTAGTCTGTGGCCGTAATGCTCACATTGGACCAGCTACATTTTAATAATTTGGTTTACTAGCCGTAGACTCATCATCATCATGTGCTATACCGGCAAGAGTGGTCATGTTTCGCCATCTTACACGATCACCAGAGTCGTGGATCAGCTCTGTGTCCTTGTCCCGACCATGTTATGTGGTGAAACCATCCAGATATTTACTTCTCGGTCTTTCCCTTGTTCTTTTCACCTCAATCTTGGCAGTTGTCATCAGGTTCTCTAGTTTATTTCCTCTCTTAACGTGCCCCCTCCCCACCCCCAATAAAAAAAAAAATTGACTACGTTTAATTTGACCAGCCTACGCCTTAGACCAGTTTATCAAATTAAAAACACATGTATGGCTGGTGCTCATAGAAGCAGGTGAAAGAGGTAGAGACTAGAGGACACAATAGATAACATAAAAGTGAAAGCTATAGTTACCCACTGATAATGTATGAACTGTCTTAGTGACCTCAAAGGATTCCTCAAATGATATTTCTTAGTTAGTTAGTTAGTTAGTTATTCGAGGTGCCAACCTCACGGCAACGGGTCGTCCCCATTATGCTCCGTTCCTGTGCCAGTGAATATCACACAAAATGCTCCCCACTGTCCAATGTGAAAAATGGAACAGATAGGAGTTTCGGCAATCCAACAGCCAGCACAGATACACTGTGCATAATGCCACCGCCAGAATGCCAAAAAAAAAAAAAAAACCACAGCTCGGTGTCGATGGAACAGGCAGTCACCAGAAAGACCTCATTGACCCGGGTTTTCTCACATGGCTCTGTCTCTATCCGCAGGGCGACCCGCCGAAAGCGTCGAATTAAGCACGAACTCCGTAGCTCCAGCGCCGACTCCCAGGAGTCTCCTGAAAAATGCACTCGTGAACCAAAAAGGCAAATCAGTCAATTCAGCAACAGCCGGTAGCCATTGTTCCGAACATGCGGGTCACTGTACAAACAAAAGCGGTCATGTAAAAGCATTCCACGTGAATATCACAGCTCACAGAGTCGCGCCACGCTCTCACTCTGTAGCAGGGCGACGGAACCTTATACTACCTGTCCAACATGAGGAAAATGCGAAATGCAAACCGCAGCCACAAAGATAAATACTCCAGAGGCCGTAGCGGTTTAATGCCTAACCGCCTTGCTGGGGACCGAAGTCAATATCCTGACTGACAAACTGACATGACACACTAGAAATGTCTTTGGACTGATAGCATGACATGGCACATTAGAAATGTCTTTAGACTGACAACCTGACATGACACACTAGAAATGTCTTTGGACTGACAGCATGACATAACTCGAAATGACACACCAGAAATGACTTTGGATGGGCAGCCTGACATGACACACTAGAAATGTCTCTGGACTGACAACATGACATGACTCAAAATGACCCACCAGAAATATCATTGTAGTGACAGTCTCATATGAGATTATACACTAGACATTTTTTAAACAATAGTCATAAATAACATCCACACAATTTTTACAATAAAGCAAAAACAGTTCTTATCAAATTATCAAAGTGGGCTATAAATATTGCACAGTGTACTAGATACTTCTGTTTAGCCCGAGACTAAACTCTTGCCACTGCCTGCCCAGCATCAACGACTAACCTACATTACCAGGGAGGCTTTAGGTGAGAATCTAAAAACCCAGGTCCGAAGATACCGGCACCTTGGTAGTATGGTTGGTGGGGGTAAAAATGACACTTTATGAGAACAGTAAATCGTGATAGCGTTTGTGAATGTGGGTAAACCTGGGCTAGATGAGAGCAAGATGTCGTTATAGCGTTTGCGGATTTGGATAAACTGGGGCTAGATAAGAGCAAGAAATCGTGATAGCGTTTGTGAAATTGAATAAACTGGGGTCACATGAGAACAAGAAGTCGTGATAGTGTTTGCGGTTTGGTTAAAGTGGGGTTATATGAGAGCATAGAATCGTGATAGCGTTTGCGGATTTGGATAAACTGGGGCTAGATGAGAGCAGGAAGTCGTGAGGTTCTTTGCTGCAGATACAATCCGTCTCCATTCGTCTCTCTGGTTGACCCTCTCTTGCCAGTCGTTGATTCCAAGTGCTTGTAGGTCTGTATATATATTATCTCTCCACCGTCTTCTTGGTCTACCTCGGGGTCTACGGTCATTTATTTCTTGAGTGTAAGCGAGTTTTGTTTCCCTATTATCTTCCATTCTTTCTAAATGCCCCAGCCATTGCAGTCTATTATCCTTCATGATACCAGTGATTAGCGGGGACTTAAACAGTTCATAAATGTCTTTGTTACTTCTTCTATTCCACTCTCCACTTTGTGCATCCCTAATGGGTCCAAGGATGCGTCTTAAAACTTTGTTCTCAAAGGTTTGTAGCAAGGCTTCGTCTCCTTTCGTTGTACTCCAGGTTTCAGAGCCATACAGCACAACTGGTCTGATCAGTGTTTTGTATATTGTGATTTTGGTGTTACGAGATAGCGCATTTGATTTTAGTAGATGTTGTAGTGCATAGTATATCTTATTTCCAGAATTGATTCTAGTTTGTATTTCTTCCCTTATGATGTTGGAGCAGTTGAAGATTGTACCCAGATATTTGTATGTTTCCGTTCTTTTAATGGTCATATTATCTATTTGTATGTGGCCAGAGTTTTTAGCCAATCCTTCTCTTGAAATTATCATATATTCTGTCTTATCTTGGTTGATAACCAGCCTCATCTGTTGGCCAATATTTCCAATGTCTTTTGTTCATTTTCCCCTATAATATCTATATCATCTGCATAACCAAGCAGCTTGGATGTTCCTCCAATATCACATTCCTCCTTTACCTTCCTTACAACTTTCTCTAGAGCCAGATTGAAGAGTAGCGGCGATAGTGCATCACCCTGTTTCAAGCCAGATGTTATTTGGAAAGGGTCTGATTTCCTGCCTTTATATGTTACTATATTATAAGTATCTTCCATGCATAGTCTGGTCATGTTGATTAACTTCCTTGGTATTCCAAATTCCTGCATAGCATTCCATAGACTATTCCTATGGACACTATCATAAGCCTTTTTAAAATCCACAAAAATGTTATGGAGATCTCTTTTATATTCCCAATTTTTCTCGGCTATTTGTCGTAAGATAATATCTGATCTATTGTTGATCTGTTTTGTCTAAAACCCGCCTGGTAGTCACCTAATATGTCTTCTGAATATGGTTTTAGTCTATTTAGTAATACTGCGGATAGTATCTTATAGCTTGTGGACAGTAGTGATATTCCTCTATAATTTTCACATTGGAACTTGTCTCCTTTCTTAAAGATAGGTATCAATAATGACTCTTTCCAGTCATGGGGTAATTCTTCTGTCCTCCATATTTTTATTATTAGTTCGTATAGCTTTAGATGTAATGCATGGCCACCTGCCTTTATAAATTCAGCAGCAATTCCATCAGCCCCAGTTGCCTTATTGTTTTTAAGTCGTGTGATTACATATAGGATTTCTTCAAATGCAGGTTCTTCAATTTGTGGTTCACACGTTAGAACCTCTTCCTGTGGGAAAGTGTTACTTGGAGCTTCACAATTTAGTAATTCAACAAAATATTCTTTCCATGTGTTGCACATTTCCTCATTGGTATTTATCATATTCCCATTTTTGTCTTTTAAACCATATGTGTTGTGTTGGTGCCCTCGTTTCATTGACTTCAGTTCTTTAAAAAACTTTCTGGATTCGTTTTTCTGGTGATTAGTTTCCATATCTTTGATTATATTACTCATATATTCTCGCTTCTGCTGTCGAACTATTTTTGTAGCCTCTTTACATTCATTTCTATATTGCTCTTCCATTTGGATGTTGTTGATGTCATTTAACCACATATGTCTGGCATTCTTCTTCCTAATGACTGATTCTTCACATTTTTGATTGAACCATCTGTTCTTTCTATGCGTGGTTAACACACCGAGACATTCTTCTGCGGTAGATTGAATTGTATTCTTGATGTTCAACCAAGTTTGGTCAACGCTTTCCTCCAACGGGTTTTGCTAGAGTTTCAAGTTTACATTTTATTTCATCTGTAAATTTCTCTTTGACTGTAATTTCTTGTAGTTTTTCTCTGTTATATGTTGGGTGTAATCTTTGTAATTTAGTATAGAAAGCTCTCTTAAGTTTTATTTTAAATTTTGCTCCAACGAGGAAGTGGTCGCTGTGGCACTCAGCTCCTCTATAACTTCTAACTTGTTGTATGTTTGATGCATTTCTGTTGTTAATTAAAATGTGATCTATTTGATTATAGGTTCTCTTGTCACATGATTTCCAAGTTTGTTTGTGTATATCCTTTCTTTGTAGTCTGGTACAGCTAATCTGCAGTCCTTTGGCTTCTGCCAGGTTGATGAATCTCCATCCATTATCATTTGAAGTTGTATGTAGGCTTTCCATACCGGCCACTTTTTATTAGTTTGCTCTCTACCTATTTTTGCATTGAAGTCTCCCAGCACAATCAGGATGTCCTGTTCAGGGGTTTCTTCTATGACATCTTCCAAATCATTATAAAAGTCTTCTTTAACATCATCTTCTTTCTCTTCAGTAGGTGCATGTACATTAATCATCGTTATATTTTTCCATTTACCTTTTATTCGTAATTTACTAATTCTGTCATTAACAGCAATATGATGCCCAGAATATCGGTGGTTATGAAATACCAGAGATTCGATATGCTGATGATACAGTATTACTATCGACATCTAACAATGGTATAAAAAAAATCATTCCAAAAGAGTAGTGTAAATCAAAACTTATATCTTAACATAGCAAATAACAAAGATAATACATACAGATAAAACTAATATGGAGAAAGAAATATATGTTAATGGACAAAAACAATTGGAGGTGCTGGAAAATGTCGAATATCTTGGGTCATTAATTACCAACAATTATGACACCATAAAAGAAATTAAGAGACAAATATCTATTGCTCTTTAAGAAGTAAAACAACTGAATAAATTGTGGCGTGGTACAGACAGAAATTAGATTTTTAAGATCAGGCATCTTTCCCATTGCAACATAAGAATGAGAAACCTGGACACTTGCTAAACAAGCTGAACAGCGCATAAATGCCTTGAATATAAATGTTATAGACGGGTTCTAAAAATATCTTCGACACAGAAAAGAACAAATGAATCCATACGACAAGAACTGAATACTGAAGAAGGTTGGCTGCTAAAAACGATAAAACAAAGAATGTTGAAATGTTTTGGTCACTTGAAACGCCATGAAAGTTTGGAGAGAACAATCATAGAGGGGTATATGGCCTTGAAGAGAAGAAGAGAAAGGCCAAAGAGAAGATGGGTGCAGGATGTGGCAGATGATCTCCAGATGGGTGTATCGGACGCGGGACATCTTGCTTATGACCGAGAAGTTTTCCGGACGGATTTATGGGAGCGAAGTTCTGCATAGGACATGCTACTGAATGAATGAATGAATGAATGAATGAATGAATGAATGAATGAATGAAAGCGGACTAGATGAGAGCAAGATATCGCAATAGCGTTTGTGGATTTATGTGAACTGGGTCTAGATGAGAGCAAGAAGTCGTGATAGCGTTTGTGGATTTGGATAAACTGCGTCTTGATGAGAGCAAGAAGCTCTCATGGCGTTTGTGGATTTATGTGATCTGGATCTAGATGAGAGCAAGAAGGATTGATATTGCTTGTGGTCGTGAGAAATTTGACCCTTGGTGAGAACAAATAGGGATAACGAATGCAGATGTGGGTATACTGTAGGAAAATAAGAATAGTAAATGTGGTAACATCGTTTGTGGGTATGAGAAAATTGACCCGAGATATGAACAGCACCTCGAGATAGTGCTTGTATGTGCGGAAAAACTGACTCAAGATGGCGGGAAAAATATGACCAGAGATGAGAACAATACCCCGTAATAGCACTCGGGTATGCTGGAAAGCTGACTCAAAATGGCTGGCAAACTGACTCAAGATGGCGGGAAACTGATCCGAGATGAAACAATATCGCGTGTTAGCACTTCTTTATGCTGGAAAGCTGACTCACGATGGCTGGCAAACTGACTCAAAATGGCTGGAAAACTGACCCGAGATGAGAACAATACCTCTAATAGCGCTTGTGTATGCTGGAAAACTGACCAAAGATAGTAACCGGTAAGTGGCAATGAATGAATGACCATATGGGGACGTTCTTTAGGCTTGGTCACACGAGAATCTTACATCTGCTCACCGAACCTTGATCTGACGGACAGTACCAGGGAGAATATGTAATTTCTTATTTATCGCTCTACTGTCGAGGTCAATGCTTTCCACCTAGTTATACACTTCAGAGATCAGTGTCCGACTTCAGTATACACTTGTGTATAATTTACTTCCTGTAAATGGATTCCTCCGATGATAACGTCCCCCATCTACCCCTAGGTATGTTTTCTTCCCACACAATTGTTCCAGGATATCCGCCTTATGGCCTACTCTTTCCGATTATCTATCCTCTGTAATCATCGGTTCTAATTCGCAGTGGAGGTGCCTTATATCCAATACGCCCCAAAGCGCGTAACAAGCGTTCTGTCATAACAAATATAAAATAACGCGCGGGTGGGTCAAGCCGAAGACATTCTTCAACAGGTGTGTTCACTTGAGGATTTAGAACCTGGCGAGGAGTGGATACATATGCCAATAGATTTATGTACATCCTTTTCTGTTTGCATACAACTAGACAGAAAATGCAGACAAGAAAACCCGGCTGCTGTGGAGGCGGAAGCACAAGCGTTGATTTTCGAGAATTCGTTAGACGGTGATGCTGTCATTTACACAGATGAGTCAGTTGTTCGACATGTGGGAAGCTCATGGTCCTTTACGGCCCAGGCCGGAGCGAGAGTTGTGAAGGAGGACTCTGGTGATTTTGTTGCGACCACAAGTAGCCTGACTATGGAAGTCATGGCAGTAAGTAAAGCAATAACATAGCTCGAGACACAGACATTCACTAGGGCTTGTTTCCTTAGCGTCTCAATGAGCATGCTCAAGAGGATAGAGATGGGGTGGATCCGAAGAGAGTGATTGCTCTATCTGGAGCGGTCTCGGCTGGCAAAGATTAGTTTCATCTTCGTTCCAGGGCATGCGGGAGTACAAGGAAATGAGTTGGCTGACAAGCTCACAGGTAAGGCTACTGTAGAGGGCGGACGCGCCATGGACCAGACTGACATTATGAATGCTCTACGAGAAGTAAGACTTTTGCAAGAACCAAGTGATGACCGTGAATCTACAACCATGTTCAGACTGCGAGAACAGCAAATTAAAAGAGGTGTTGCCAAAGAAGATTGATAAACCAACACAGAACTACTGGTGTCGTTAGCCGCTACACGCTGCGGGAGTTGCTGAGGAGGGGATCCAAGCACTTATGGACTGAATGGTTCGATGTGCAATGAGAATGATCTGTCCACTAACTAACTATGTAAATAACGTAAAATAATGCAGCTTTGCCGGCTTCCCTGGTCTAGGGGTTACACGACTTTCTCCGTAATCGCGTATACTCTCGTAAATACCGTGAAGTGCGCGAGAATCGGTAGCGGTTCTCTCCACGTCGGTAACTTACGGGGTATGTGAGCCGGTCGCCCAGAAAGCAATGGCAAACTACTGAGCGTAATCTTGCCAAGAAATCAACAATCACCTGAAAGTTGCTGATGTTGACAGCGTTGTCCTGTAAAGGATATGCGAACAAAAGAAACAACGCAGCTTTACATAACAGAATTACGACACATACAGGAAGTTGCGGCGACTATATTAATACTAATTTTCAAATATGAAAAAATGTTGCTACTTAACTCAGAGTCCGAGGATTCTGTCATTTACTACGTTTGAAACGTTACTTTTCTTGTCAATTTGCCATGCGATGCTGTAGCTTTCCTTGCAGTCAATTACTTCTGAAAGCAATCGAATACTGAAGACTCTTATGGCTTGGTTATATACTAAACTATGAACCCCCCCCCCCCCCCCCCCTGCCTAATTAACAACCAAGTAAAGGACCCGTAGAACGTCTTGAAGTGTAATGGATATATGGTGCCAGCCCCACATTTGTATAGACCAGTGGACCTTTTTGCCTCATGCACCCCTTCACCATATGTTCAGAATGTCATTCACCCCCTTTCGTATGTACTTTCTATAAATCCCGTCGCGCCTACACAGTATACGTAACAATGGAAGCTAAGTTAATATCACATAAAACGTTATTTGCAGGTCTACTTACGTTATAAAACGAATTTCAAAAGGGCGAAAAGTACAGAACCGAAATATATAGAGGGAAAAAATAATATAAAGTAATGGGTTCTTGTATTAACGCGATCTTGAAATAATCTTCATCCTCCCCCCGACCAATCATCACTGGTTGCGTGATGTGGTCAAACTCGCGCCGGCCGCCTTCACTCTCCAGGACTTTTTCTAATACCCATTTGAGACTTTGCAGACCTGGAGCCTGAGTCAACATAACACAAACATCCACAAACTTTTAGTTTGTTTGTGGTTTTGTTTCATTTGGGGGGGGGGGGGGGGGTGTTCAATCACTTCCATTGCACACCGATATTTCCATATATGGGCGAAGTTGTTACGCTGTCTGCCTCGTGCTTCGAATGTTGTGGGTCGATTCCGGATCTGTCATTCAGTTCACGAGTGCAGTTTTCAGTAGACTCCTGGGGGGTCGTCACTAGAGCTATGGAGTTCCTGCTTTGTGCGACGCTTTCAGCACGCCACCCTGCGGAAAGAGATCACGCCATATGGGATAAAACCAGGTGCAATAAAGTCGATCCACTCGCTTGTACACCTTTTAATCTCCACACATGCTTGATTTCCATCACATAGACATAGACTGGGAATGTCGATATACGAAGCCCATAACCGGGCACTCTCACGAAGTTTATACTTCACCTCGACACCGCAAGGTACAAGAGGAACATGATGAGATGAGATGAGACTAGGCAAGATGAATACATCTCAGTTATGTGCAGAACCCTATATGTACTTTCACCTTGCTATAAACATTGGAGTGTGGGTTTGTGTTCTAATCTTGAAATATCGCATGGGAAGCGTCCATACTTTGTTACACGTTGGGGGGGGGGAGGGGTGGGGTGGGAGGGAGAGGTCGAAGTCACCAAACTAACCTAATTCTGATAGATACAAACCTTGTTCTGGACTCAAGCGACCTTCATGCAAGTGCTTTGAAATAGTTAAATCTCTCAGTCTTTCACAGGACAGACAAACAATGTCAACACCACTAGAGGGCAACATACTGGGGAAGTAGAAGTGGAAGTGAACATCCTCATCTTTCAGTGGTTTGTAATCTGCAAAAGTTTTCCCTCATAAGTGTCTTTCCAAATGTCTCTTTATTACAGGCCACATGCACAGTCTCTGTTGCTGCCATATGTACGTTATCTATCACGTCTTGTGGTCTTCCCTTTCTTCGTGTCACCGGTAACCCCCGTATAATTGATCTTTTCCAGACACTTATGTCGTTCCACCAACCCATTATATTCTATTTCCCCGAATTTTATTGTCTTAACAACCAATTATAGCAAGGACAACATTTATACAACAGGCATGCAGAGATCTATCAATGCAGACAATTGCTGAATACAGGAAAATGGAACCCTACATAAAACTGCGGAATAAATTATGATTATCAAGACGAATTGGCGTCTCTGCACGCGGGAAATGCGCCTCCCAGCAGCAGTCGAATAATGTAAATCCAGGTTTACAGAATTATGAAATGGAATGATCAGAAAGGTACACGAGTACACCAGGCAGATTGTACTGAGATTGTACCGAGAAACAATCTAAACAATATTTCCTATGTAGTTAGAATTATTATTCTTTTACAATTAATTATTTAAATACTCCTTAATACTTTGTGATAGTCAAAGCAAGTTTAGTAGCACAAGTGTGGCCTATTAGCGCAAGCATAAGTCCACATGTGTCATCATATTATGAGGTACTTTTACTGTTAGTTTTGTTTTAAATTATGACCGTCTTCTAAATAATTAACTGAATTCTGCACGTGGTATTAGTTTTAGAATCTTTCACAAAGTCATTTAAATCACAATAACTATAATATAAAATTGTTTAAAACATACACATATATATCTGATATAAGTCTACGAGGCTGCAAACTAAAAGGCGTGGCCATTTGTAAACAAAATCAAAACAAACCACTAAACACTCAATTTCTACTAAAACAAAAAATGGATCATAGCGCCTTGTTTCACACTAGTGGAATCGAAATCTTTCTGTGTGTAAATTGTAATTTACAGGAGCACTAAAAATTGCCGAAAATAAGAGAACTGGAATAAATAACGCACTGTCTATATCCAACCGACTTGTCCGTTCACGAGTGCCAAAACCGTTCCATTGAAGCGACCTATCGGTTCACGACCGAGAATCAGTTAAGTACTTGATTATGATTCAATCTTCACCTGCCAATCAGTGCCTTTAGTTTCTAGTTGTATAGGAATCACACGAACAATAGTGAAATACACAACAACGCCAAGTACTTCATGCTTGCAGCATAGTACTTGGGGGGGGGGGGGTAGTCGGCCGGTAATCGTGATTCGATCTACATCGGGCAGGAGTCGACTTAAAAAAAAAATTTACCTGAGCTCCCAGGTCGACCAAACGTAAAATGGGTAACAGAAGGGCTTTGGGTATAGGCGGTGTGATACTGACCATATTACATATCGAATGCCGATTGGTCTATGAAAATATTGGCCTATAACCACTTGCTCACTGCGGCATCAGGCATGTAAAAGGATCTTTTACTACTGCTTTAAAGTGGTTGTCTGGTTAGTGTGAGGGTGTGTATGACAGGTGTGTTGACAGGTGTGTATAATAGGTATGTTTAACAGGTGTGTATGATGGGTGTGTATGACAGGTGTGTATGACGGGTTGGTATGACAGGTGTGTATGTTGGTTGTGAATGATGGGAGTGTATGATGGGTGTGTATGACGGGTGTGTATGACGGGTTGGTATGACGGGTGTGTGTGACGGGTTGGTATGATGGGTGTGTATGACGGGTTGGTATGACGGGTGTGTGTGACGGGTTGGTATGACGGGTGTGTATGATGGCTGTGTATGACGGGTTGGTATGACGAGTGTGTATGACGGATGTGTATGACGGGTTGGTATGACGGATGTGTGTGACGGGTGTGTATGATGGCTGTGTATGACGGGTGTGTATGACGGGTGTGTATGACGGATGTGTATGGCAGGTATATAACGGGTATGTTGACCAGTGTGTATGACGGGTGTGTATGATGGGTGTGTTGACGGGTGTGTATGACAGGTGTGTTGACGGGGGTGTGTTGACGGGTGTATATGACGGGTGTGTTAACAGGTGTGTATCACGGGTTGGATTAACGGGTGTTTATGATGGGTGTTTATGACGGATGTGTATGACGGGTGTGTATGACTGGCGTGTATGGCGGTTGTGTTAACGGGTTGGTGTGACTGGTGTGTATGACGAGTGTGTATGACGGACTTGTACAACAGGTTGATGTGACAAGTGTGTATGACGGGTGTGTATGACGGGTGTGTATGACGGGTGTGTATGACGGGTGTGTATGACAGGTTGGTGTGACGAGTGTGTATGACGAGTGTGTATGACGGGTTTGTATGACAGATGTGTATGACGAGTGTGTATGACAGGTTGGTGTGACGAGTGTGTATGACGAGTGTGTATGACGAGTGTGTATGACGAGTGTGTATGACGAGTGTGTATGACAGGTTGGTGTGACGAGTGTGTATGACGAGTGTGTATGACGAGTGTGTATGACGAGTGTGTATGACGGGTGTGTATGACAGATGTGTATGACGGGTGTGTATGACAGGTTGGTGTGACGAGTGTGTATGACGAGTGTGTATGACGGGTTTGTATGACAGATGTGTATGACGGGTGTGTATGACAGGTTGGTGTGACGAGTGTGTATGACGAGTGTGTATGACGGGTTTGTATGACAGATGTGTATGACGAGTGTGTATGACGGGTTTGTATGACAGATGTGTATGACGAGTGTGTATGACGAGTGTGTATGACGGGTGTGTATGACAGGTTTGTATGACGAGTGTGTATGACGAGTGTGTATGACGGGTGTGTATGACGGGTGTGTATGACGGGTGTGTATGACGGGTGTGTATGACAGGTTGGTGTGACGAGTGTGTATGACGAGTGTGTATGACAAGTGTGTATGACGAGTGTGTATGACGGGTGTGTATGACAGGTTGGTGTGACGAGTGTGTATGACGAGTGTGTATGACGGGTGTGTATGACGAGTGTGTATGACGGGTGTGTATGACGAGTGTGTATGACGGGTGTGTATGACAGGTTGGTGTGACGAGTGTGTATGACGAGTGTGTATGACGGGTTTGTATGACAGATGTGTATGACGAGTGTGTATGACAGGTTGGTGTGACGAGTGTGTATGACGAGTGTGTATGACGAGTGTGTATGACGGGTGTGTATGACGAGTGTGTATGACAGGTTGGTGTGACGAGTGTGTATGACGAGTGTGTATGACGAGTGTGTATGACGAGTGTGTATGACGGGTGTGTATGACAGGTTGGTGTGACGAGTGTGTATGACAGGTTGGTGTGACGAGTGTGTATGACGAGTGTGTATGACGGGTTTGTATGACAGATGTGTATGACGAGTGTGTATGACGGGTTTGTATGACAGATGTGTATGACGAGTGTGTATGACGGGTTTGTATGACAGATGTGTATGACGAGTGTGTATGACGGGTTTGTATGACAGATGTGTATGACGAGTGTGTATGACGGACTTGTACAACAGGTTGATGTGACAAGTGTGTATGACGGGTGTGTATGACAAGTGTGTATGACGGGTGTGTATGACAGGTTGGTGTGACGAGTGTGTATGACGAGTGTGTATGACGGGTTTGTATGACAGGTTGGGTTGACGAGTGTGTATGACGGGTTTGTATTACAGGTTGGTGTGACGAGTGTGTTTGACGGGCTTGTATGACAGGCTGGTGTGACGAGTGTGGTTGACGGGTGTGCATGACATGTTGGTGTGACGAATGTGTATGACGGGTTTGTATGACAGACTGGTGTGACGAGTGTGTATGACGGGTTTGTATGACACGGTTGGTGTGACGAGTGTGAAAGACGGGTTGATGTGACAGTTGTGTATGACGGGTCGGTATTACGGGTTGGAATCACGAATCTGTCCCTGACCTTTAATTTATATCTGTTTTTCTTTTTAATTTCTGTGGTTTGTAAAATCTACGGTCTTTATTATGATGGCTGCTTTTGCTTACCATAAGAGAATATACGGTACGGCTAAAGACCGGCAATATGCAAGTACTGCTATAAGGGGATCCTCCACTGAGAAGTTTTTAGCATGCCAGCCTGCCATCCTGGTGGTGACTTGTTCGAATCAAGGTAAAGGCGGATTTTCTAAAAATGTATCTGGGCTTTCATGTCAACTCACCCTTAAATTGGTGGTAAGTAATCTCACAGAAAGTACAGGCGGCAAACATGATATTAACCATACTTCCCACAGAGTTCCGATTATTCTTTAAAAGTAAAGGCTAGCACCAGGCTTTACTGTTAACATCACTGCTGGAGATCAAGTCGCAAAGGACTTGATTATATACATCGGGACAAAGCACTTGTCATTTGTTGGTTCACATTTTGAGACCATAGGTTATTGAGAGAGTTGTGATATAAGGGAAGATCGAGGGCGATAGAGACTTAAGTTAATAGAACCAGAGCATGCTTTACGGCTTGACAGAGTTGTATGTTTAACAGAGTTGTATGGCTTGACAGAGTTGTATGGCTAAACATAATTGTATGGCTTGACAGAGTTGTGTGGCTTGACAGAGTTGTGTGGCTTGACAGAGTTGAATGTCTACGATCAATGGTCGAATGCATTAAGAAAACACGGGACAACTGTTTGTGAAGGGCTATAGTCGCCTCAACTGCCTGGCAGGACACATGATAATGATGATGACCATCATATCCGCAATATACATCTCTGGCATGCTTGCTTGCGTTCGGATTAAGGCATCCTGTTGTCCAACATCAATGTGATGTCATACCGGACTGAGGTTTGCGTGAGTATCCGTCGTCCCATGTCTGGCTTATTGGTATGCAGACTAGTGATTCCTCGCGCTGCAGGCAGATACTCTCCGACTTCAGAGGAATCAGCGATCCTACTACGTTAGCCAGGACCCCGAAGGGACCTGTTGCCCAGGACGCACGACTAGGACGTGATAGTAGGTCTTGGCCAATATAAAACCTGGTCCTGGTGCTATGGAAACACCTCTGCGTCCCATCACTGACATAAAGGCGGACATTTGACTCTACCGTTGGCGCTGATTTTAGACTAAGTAAAAAGTAAAGAGTCATTTTACACGCCTTAAGATTATTGGGTATATGGTGCTAGACCCACATTTTTATAGACACCGTATTCCGTGGGTGCTGATGTCGATATCACGACAGTCGAATTTACATCCCAAGAAATTTCCCGGTACCCGAGTACGTACAGAGTGGGTCAAACTGGGAGCCCAGATCGATTTTCAAAATCTGCCTAGATGGGAATTCGAACCCATCACCATCGGGTAAGCAGGCAAGCTCTAGCCACTACGCTACCATCAGGATTCCTAATTTTAGACTTTAGACCATACGAATTTACTTCCCCAAAAAATTCCCTGAAACCCATTTTATGCTGTGTCGACCTATGAGCCTACGTCAATTGTCTATAGTCATGTCGATGGGAATTCCAACACATGACCTCTAAGGCCGACAGGACAAACATTTAGCCACTACGCTATCGTGGCTCCCAATCCTAGACTGTGGACCACATCTAATTTCAATACCAACATTTCATTTGTAACACGCAACCATGCATTCCTCTTTAAAAAATGAAGTAATGAGAATATAATGAAATAACGAGCATGACAGAAACCTTTATTTGTCGCTGATTGTTAAACAGCCAGCAGATATTAATCTATAAGCAAGAAGAAATCCAGGCTTCTTTGACAATAGAGAACGTCTCCCTGTAGCCTTGTATTGCTGCAATTATTTCTGCATCGTTATCTTCTCTTCACATGGCTGGAGCTCTCATCGTGACGCTGATGACAGATAATACATCTTCATCCGGCATGTAAATCCTGCTACAGCCCTGCTGGCTTAATTCTGCCTCTTAAAAGATCGCGGCTGGATAATTACACTCATCGTCATTGCGGTCAGAGACGAGATACTATTGCTTACGTATGCAGTCTTTGATGTCTGAGTTCACCGTGAACCAATGGAAGTGACATTGCTTCATTCTGGTGGTTTCATATATTGCCTGTCACCTTTGAACAACAGAGATTAAGAACAGAATAGGGCAAGCAAAAGCTGCATTTCAGAAAATGAAAATAATATTATGAAATAAGTCACTATCATTGAATGTTATAAAGAGAGTGCTGAAGTGTTATATAGAACACGTTTTGCTGTATGGCGATGAATCTTGGGAATGTAAATGAACAAATTAGAAAGAAATTGGAAGCAACAAAGATGTGGTTCCCTAGATGAATGTTCACAATCCCTTAAACTGTCAGAGTAACTAACGACGATTGCCTGAACGAGGCTAATAAAACTAGAACATTATATTCAGCAATAAGATAGAGACTAAACAGCTTTATTTGGTCATGTGATGAGAAGAAAGACACTGAAGAACATCCTGACGACTGGAAAGATCGAGGGGAAGAGAGGCAGAGGCCGACTAAGAGAAATGATGCTGGATAGATTGAGACGGTGGCATTGAGGAATATCAGCAGCAGAGTTGATCGAGAACACCAGAGACCGAGATATGTGGAGAGACATGAACTCTTATACGCCATCTGGCAGGGCCTTGATGATGCCTTTTGAAAGCAAGAATAGTGGTAGCGTAGTGGGTAGACGCTCTTCTGATGGACCAGTGGTCTTGGATTTGAATTCGCATCTGGAGGAATGTAAACATAATTCTTCAGGTTATTAGACGTATGGTGCTTGACTCATATGTTCATGCACCATTCGACAATCCATTTGTTATGGTGCCACGACATGCTATGAATATTACAGAGGTAATAACATTTTCTGTTCTTTTTTTTTTTTGATAATTGCACTCTGAATCAACGAATAGCCACGAGGATCAACTCTCAATCTTGACATCGATGTTTGACTATATAGAGCAGTCGGCACTCGAGTGGAGTATAATGAACATTACAGCGATCGCATTTACTTCCAAAGACATTTTCTGGTGCACATGTTAGACTGCATCGACCTGGGAGCCAACGTCAATTTTAAGTATCCGCTACAATACATGTTGGAACCCATGACCACCGCGACCACACACGAGCGTCTAGCCACTGCGCTACCATCTGCTCCAATCTGAAACTACAGACGCGACTCTGCTGGGCCAGTGATCAGGGGTTCCTATTCGCATCGGGTGGATTTTAAAAATCGACTTGGGTTCTCACGTCGACCCAGCCTACAATGGGTCACAGGAAATGTCTGAGGAAGTTAAGGTGGCTTACGTGATACTAACAACATCGCCCATAGAATGGTGACTCGTCTTTACAAGCTTGGGGTAACGGCATGATCCCAGCACGTCTGAAGGCTTCTGAAAGGTGTTTTAGCTGTTTACTTGTGGAAACCACGTGTCTATGCTTATGGAGCCGGTCTCCCCGGCTTAGGCGTTAGCGACATTCTCCGTAATCCCATATACTCTCGCGAGTAACGTGACGACGGCGAGAATCGATAGCAGTTCTCGCCGCGTCGATAACTTACGAGGTATGTGAGCCGGTCGCTCAGAAAGCAATGGCAAACTACTGAGCGTAATCTTGCCAAGAAATCAACAATCTGCTGAAAGATGCTGATGTTGACAGCGATGTCCTGTAAAGGATATGCAAACATATATGCTTATGGAACAAATTCTGTGGTTTCTCCGTCAATAGTTGGTTGTTGTTGTTAGAATAAAACCATTATCGACGGCTCTGTTTCAGTAAAGACTTCTCTAAACTCAGTGGGCAGGGGATGTAATGAAGGGGGTATCTCGTTTGCCTCCCGGCCCTATGGTCATGCGTTCAAATCAATTTCGAGGTGGGAATTTGGTTGCTGACCTGGCTTCCAGTTTTAAGCCTACAATGGTTACCACACAATTTCCAGGACTTAAAGGCGGGTGGCGTATTATTGAGTACATCACTCAAGGAGTGTCGATTGGTCTAAATTATTGGACTATATTTGTATGTGTGTACATTTATATTTTTGGCTGTTTGTAGATTGCCACTGCTTTCTGAACGACCAGCACTTATACCATTGTATGGAAATCTACGCAAGGCGGTCTGCTACCAAATCATCTGTAGATGTGTTTCGAACGTCGTACGCGGGATTACGAATTGCATTTGTGACCCCTTCGCCACAGAGCCGGCCCTTATACATTAGACAATATGTTTAAAATGTTAAGGTCCTTTGTCGTTTTGTCTCCTGGCAACCGATATTTGTAGTCCCAGTTCGCCACCTCCTCCAGTATCTCCAACTTGTCAATACTCCTTGTCCAACAGCCACATTCACACAGAAGAACAGACCAGGCGTAATCCTTCAGTAGGGTAGGCAATAGCTTGATGTATTTGACCTAATATTGGGACAATAGGTTTGAAAGAAATATAAATACATTTGAATTCCAGACAACTAATGATACATGCCGGTCTAACCAACAAAAAAAACAAGCCAGTTGCATATTCTTTACAAGACATCGTAGTCAACCCCAGCATTCGTGCGTGTGTAGAAAAATTTGTAGATATGCAAAGAGCATGTCTATAATGTTTTATTTTCATTAGTTAAACAGCACACAACACAAGTGCCTAAGAAAAAGTGAGACATGGTTTGAAGTTTTCTGTCTACAGTTAGAAGATTTACATACTTCTCTCAAAGCAGTAGCCTGCCATGCGCCTGTGGTATGATAGGCCCCAACACATTGTGTAGACCTGAATGCACGGTAGATTACGTGGCCGTTCTTTCCTTCATTTAGCGAGGCGACGGATGCGGGCTTCGAACCCTGGTTCGACTGTGTTCATTGCACTGCTCTTCTGGAGTAAATTAGGCAGGCCGAGGAGGGTTCATGTTGCATGGAAACCACATGGTCTCTGCAATTCAGCCAAGATGTTGTGCTATGGAGAGGTTATTTTTCTTCTTTCTTTTTAGCACAATAACATTCGTCTGTCTAGACGGCAAGGTGCCAGTTACTATACGTTGCTTAGTAAAACAATCATGTTGGAAAGTGAAAATTCAAACACTTTTAATCTACGTTATTGAACGAGTTAAAAATAAATAAAGACATGCACGTCTTAACAAATGCCTCGCTTATTTAAACAATTACAAAAGATTCCAAGAAATAAACAATCCCGTTCCATGCTATAAAACTTGTCAAACGCTTCGTTTGTATTCAATAGCAATCAACAGACGAATTCAACAGTATCATCCCAGGATACAAGCCCAATTATGTACGTAATATTTCAAAAGCGTGCTTTGTTTAAAAACATGACGATGCGTGACAAGATGGAATAAGATATTGTGTAAGTTGATAATAAGAAGATAAAGTTCGTTTGTTTGCTCCACGGTGAAACACAAAGCATTCCGCTTTACGCTGTGCCATGTCTCTCTTTGTCATGCAGTGATTTTAATCCACTGCATTTAGAATAACATGCCGCTCTATCGACTGAGTAAACAAACACACAATGGGTGACGATGCTTGCATTTCTTCACTTTATGCATGATATCTCCCAACATTTAAACTTAAAACTCAGAAATATGTGGATGTCCTTAAAACCTCACCCAGGGATAACATTTCTATAAATACAGAAGTGCTCCGTTCACGCGAGGTCATCTGCGTGCTCAAGGAGTATAGGAAGCTGATGGCGCTGGCTAATGTTTGCAGGTCGATGATCGTCCGTTGAATCGATGTTCCTGGCTACAACTGTCTGTTCTACATCACAGCTTTTCATATTGTTACGTGATGTCAGGTCACAAGATTGCTGCTTGCATACTGTGCTAAAACTATCAGCGGGAGTCGAGGTAGCCCAGTGTATAGCACGCTTGCCTGATTGATCGATGGGTTTGTGTTCGAATCTCTCTCGAGACAGCGATTGTTTTGTCATAGACTCCAAGATCAGCTCAGATTAAAGTGTTATGGTTAGCACGCCTTGGGGTGATCTAAGTATATGATGCTAGCACTATAATTATAAAGATCAACCGACACTCGTTGAGGTGTAGTCAATATCACGCGAGTTGCCTTTACTTTCCAAGACATTTTCTGTTATAGTATCTTTAATGACTGTGCAGTGTTTGAAAATCTTGCCGGTCCAAGTTTTGTATTTACCATCTGTAAAGTTCATGCAACATAATAGGTAAATGCAAAACGTGGACCGGCAATATTTTCAAACACTGCACAGCCATTAAAAATACACATTGATCAGTTTTAGGCGGGGTCGACCTAGGAGCCTGGGTTAATGTTAAATCCCCGCTCCAATGAGAATTCGAACCCATGACCACTCGGTCGGCAGGCAAGATTGTTAGCCACTACGCTACTGCGGCTCTCAGGATTTATTATATCCATCCTAAACTATGGAGACGGCACTTGATTGGTTGACTGATGACTTCAGTGTCAAGTATGTGACAAATAACACTGGTGTGGACTCGATTCATATTGTAGATTATTCATAACGGGGAGAGGGGGAGGTTTATTTGAAGCCAATCATGAGATTGAAACGGATATGGAATGTCAAGTCGATGTTAAATGTCAAGGGGAGACTGCTCCAAAGACATGTTGACTATGACCAAACACCGCCATCGATTTACAATACAGTGCCAGTTTTGTCTAGTTTGACTCCGTTCAGCTCTAGTGTGAACAAATATGGCTCAGTGATACCACGCTAAGACATTTGTAAATAAACATACATGCATTGTTTGGCACTCCTAGAAGTGAAAGAAGGAACTAGAGAACGCACTAGACAACATACATATTGAAAGCAGTAGTTACTGACAGGGATTCGAACCTGTCATCTCACGCATCGAAGTACACTTGTTCCTGTAGCGTGGCACCGTCATCAATTGGAGGTGACAGGTTCAAATCCCGGTAGGTAACTATAACTTTCTTAAATTTTCATGTGGTCTAATGCGTTCTCTAGTCTTCGCTTCCTACTTCTACTTCTTCGAGCATCAAATAGTACATGTTTGTTTATTTATCAACTTTCCCAGTGGCCTCAAAAGGTTTCCCAATTGATATTTCTGTGTGATATCGCATTAGTGCAACATACACAGAAATATCAATTAACATGCTCTTCCAATTACATGTTTTGGAGAATATCGAGCTATTCAGTTTCTCCTTATCGCCTTCTTCCTCATTATCACCATCATCATCATCATCATCATCATCATCATCATCATCATCATCATCATCATCATCATCATCATCATCATCATCATCATCATCATCATCATCATCATCATCATCATCAGCAGCAGCATCATCATCATCATCATCATCATCATCATCATCATCATCATCATCATCATCATCATCATCATCATCATCATCATCATCATCATCATCATCATCATCATCATCGCCCAGTGACTTACCCTGATCCTTATCGCCTCCTTCCTCATTATCACCATCATCATCATCATCATCATCATCATCATCATCATCATCATCATCATCATCATCATCATCAGCAGCAGCATCATCATCATCAGCAGCATTATCATCATCATCGTCCAGTGGCTTACCCTGATCAGATACCCGCTCCCCATCCCTTTCTCCAAAACAGCTTTGCGAATTCCCTCTCTGTTATAACTTGGTTGCCACCATGTACAATCCATCTATCACATTCTGAATTATCCTATACCCTACTCCCTTTTTTAATATTACACCAATCCACAGCTAATCCCTCCAGACATTCATGTCGCCACACCCACCTAAACACTGCATTTCCCGTACTGGGTTACAAACAGACATTTTCACGTGTATTGTTTAGAAACTCTGCTCTATAACTGTCCAAATTACGTATGTGAGAACAATGATGCTCTATACAGTCACAATGACACAAGTAAGTGCTACAACTTTTTGGCTGATTTCTTAAGCTTTTCTTCAGGCTCAAATGCATGACAGTAAACAGGTAAGAAAGGTAGAATGTTAAATGGGCCTGCCTGCCTGTCACAAAATGAAACCGTGTGTTTATCCGGTTGATTATTACAGAGGATTTTCGGATTAAGCGGACGATCGACCAGCGACATCTATTTGTACTAACAGAGTAAACACAGCTGTACAGGTTACATCGTGTCAGCCCATATACACATTTGGGTGGTGAGTGAGATGAGTGGATACACCGAGTTGGCAGTTCATTAACAGTTGGAATCACATATATTGTCACCACGGAACAGAAGAGTGACAAGTTTGTCAACATTTGAATGCAGATGGAAGCCGTGAGATCACAGGGGCAGATGTAAAACGGAAGTACCTAGTACGGAAAACAGTGCATCTGTCAATTCTTGTGTTCCGGAACATCAAGATGATTGGCAGCTTGGTATCGAAAACTCTTTGTTGGGAGTTTACAGAAACTAGCTGGCTTGTTTTGAGAATCTAGGCAATTACTGACAACTTTGACAGGATTTAAGCCAGGAAAATAGTTCTTGACAGGGGATGATTTGCCACTGTGCCACCTGTGTGGGGAGTAAAGGATAACGTCACGTGGACAACTTTGGTAGTTTGCCATATAAACTCGAGTTGAGATCAACTAGGGTGGACTTGAATAATGCTCTAGACAGAGTGCAGGGCACTGCAGTGCCAGTGGAAATAATATCTACCGTGTGTTAATTAGTGACTTAATTTTACACGTGCCTATATGGCAGATGTAGATATGATTTATAGGACTGCAGTAGTGCCATTTAAGGTATAACTTATTATAATATA
>JACEFZ010007914.1:85000-164668 GCA_014155875.1 Cepaea nemoralis | reverse complement strand
GAATAGTAACACTGTAGCCTACTATGCATGTCGTAAAAGGCGACTAAGGAGGCTTGATGGTTCCGTCGCCCTGCTACTGAGGTAGTGCGTGGCGCGACACTGTGAGCTGTGAGTTTCGTGTGAAATGCTTTTGAATCTGCCCGAGGTTATTTTGGTGTTCATTTTGCTGAGTGCGTGTGTTATGTCTGCTAGTGTTATTTCTGTGTCTAGTGTGTCTTTGTCTGCATCTGACAGCTGTTTATAGTATTTTAGAAATTTGTCTTGTGTCTGTGCGTTTACTGTCTCTGTTGTAAATAGGTGTGTGTAGTATTGATTGAATGCTTCTGTTATTTGCGCGTGTTCTGTTTGTGTGGTGCCTTGCATGTCTATTATTTTGCCTATTTGTCTGCTGTGTTGTACGTTCTGTTCAATTGCTAAATGTTGTTTACTGGGGGACTCTAGCGTGATTGTGGTTAGTTTTGTTCTAAGGAGGGCGCCTAGATATCTGTGTTGTTGGTGCTGCTCTAATTGTTCTTCTAGTGTGCTTAAATGTGGTGCTTTGTTGTCCATCTGTTTTGTTAGTTGTATGGCTGTTTGTATAATTTGTTCTTGTCTTAATCTGTCTTTGTGTATGATGGATGCTAGGTGTTGTGTTCTGCTTCGTAGTGTATTTTTCAGTAGGTCCCAGTATTGTCCGATGTTATCAGCCGGTTTTTGGTCGGTATATGTGTGTAAAAGTTGTACAATGTATTTCTCATATTCTGTATTCTTTAGAAGTGTGTTATTAAATTTCCAATGTTGTGAACGTTTGTTTATCTGTGTGTTTATGTTGCTTGTACTGATGTGTGCTAAGATGGCTTTGTGGTCTGTGTACTGTAATGTCTCTTGTAGGTGCCTAGTGGTTACTATGTGGTGTGTTGCAGGTATATATATCCTATCTAATCTTCTTGCTGTGTGGTGTGTTTTATTTGTGTGGGTTGTTTCTCGCTTATTTGGATGTTTGTGTCTGAATGTGTCTATTAAATTGTGTGTGTCTAAAATGTTTTGCAGTGTTTCTAACTGTGTTGTGCTTTCTCCTTCCATTCTCCTAACCTGTGTCTTCATTTCTCCGCCTATTATATCCAATGCCTGTAAGACGCAGTTGAAATCTCCACAGAGTATGATGTTCTGTCCTCTGTATGTGTGTGTGTGAGTAGTGTGTCTGGTTCTTCATAAAATTGTGGCTGATAGTTGTAATTTGGTGGTGCATGTATGTTGACAATGGTATATGTATGTGAAGTGTTACTTATCTGTGTTATGCTGATTCTACCCTGGCTATCCCGATTTGTTTTTAAAATGTTCCACCTATCTGATGTTTGTAGTATGGCTGTCCCAGAACCTATGTTTTGGACTGCCAAACTGAAGTGTGCATGTCTTAGTCCTAATTGTGTTGTAATTTGTGTGCCATGTATATCTGAATGAATATTTGTCTCTTGTAGCAGAATGAAATCTGGTTTGCATTTGTTTATGAGTGTGCAAATGTGTTGTTGTTTTGTGCTTATACCAGATATATTTAAACATATTATTTTTATGTCGTCACCCATCACAAGTATATAAACAACAAGAAATTATATTGCGTGTAAATGACAATTGACATTACTAAAGGAAGTAAAAAAATATGCTGCATATAGCTGTTCAGTGCGTTTTGGATGTTCCCGAGTTCTCTTCTTCTTCAGTGTCAGTGGCGATAAATAAACGTTTTAAGGATATGTTGTCCTCTTCCTCTGTGTTCTGTCGTTGATCATTTGTCCTTACTGTGGGGCTGTCCGGTTTGTTCACTTTTTTTTGGTGTGGCAATTGGAGAATCGTCGTCTTCACTATCGCTGTTTTCTGCATTCTATTGCGCTTGTTATGACTCACTTTAATGAAACCATCTTTGTCTACCTCTTTGTCATTTTTAATGGACTCCCGTTCATCTGAATTGTTTTCCTTGGTCGGGGTTGGGGATGGGTGTGTATTTGGGATGGTAGGTGATTTGGATTTGGGTTGGGTTTTGCTGTCTTGTTCCTTTTGTTGATTTGTTCTTTGTGTTGTAATGTCGTTTGTGGCCAAGGTATTAGCGATTTCAGTCTCGAATGGTGTTGTTACTGGAGTGGGCATTAGTGCTGTCTTCGGCGCTGTGGTTTCCACTGTGGTTTCCATTTGTTCTCGCGATTGTGCCGGTGGCTGCTGACTCTTTGCTTGTGCCAGCGGTGGAAAGTTTTCCACCGTGTTTTCATCAACCTTTGGCCTCGGGCTTTAGCTCGGGCACCTGTTGGCCCAGTGGTCGTACATACCACAGTTTGGGCACGTTGATCTGCGCCCTGGCATCGTGAAGAGGATACGGTGGTTGTTACCGGTTACTCCAGGGATGTTTAATCTAGCATAATGCGGCACTTCTTGAGTTGAATTGCACAAAAAACCCACTTCCCCGCACCATATTTCAGTCTGAATACTTCGGCGTCTTTTCGCCTGTTGCCATTCCGACCACCTCTTTGACTGCCTCGCGGCTCATGGTATTTGGCAACCAGTGGATGGTAACCCGTTCTTTTTCATTTTCCACGTGCTGGATCTCTATTTCAAGATCTCAGCTCGCGACCTTCAGTTTCAATCCATGTAATTCTTGATATTTTTGGTTGTATGCTACCTGTGTTAAGTTCACAAAACAGCGTGTAGGTATTTCGAAGCGGTAAATGTCCGTTATGCCACCCGCGGGAACACCATCTGGGCCCAACAAAGAGCTGGCGATTAGAGTCGGGGAGTAGTGTAGGCGGTGGTTATCACCTTGTTTTTTGTGGAGGTGGAGGACTATATAAATCAACCATTTATCGATTTCCCACCACAAGTTGAAATCTATTTTTAGCATTTATCGATTTTTCCTCCTCAAAGGGCGATAACTCTTTTTCCCCCAAAAAGTAGGCGTTGTGAAGTGACTCATCAGAGTGGGCGTGGTCAAGTAATTATAGGTACGACATAAAAAATACGACATGAAACATCAATAAAGAAAACAAACGAGTCAAGTAAGGTACATAATAATGTTAATAAAATATATATATAGAAGGAAAAAAAAAAACATAGTAAGTGACCGCTTATAGTTAAGGGTGTGTGATGACGTGGTCAAGTAATGGTCAAGAGGTGGTCAAGTGGTGGTCATGTGGTGGAGTAACCACTTAAATTAAAGGGGAAAGTACGTGTAGTGATGTGGTGGTGGTTAAAGTGTGCGATGACGTGGTCAAGCAGTGGTCAAGTGGTGGTCAAGTGACGAAATTTTAGTGGAAAGTAGTTGTAATGATATGGTGATGATCGTGAGGTGGTAAATTAGTGGTCAAGCAGTGGTCAAGCAGTGGTCAAGTGGTGGTCAACTGACGAAATTTTAGTGGAAAGTAGTTGTAATGATATGGTGATGATCGTGAGGTGGTAAATTAGTGGTCAAGCAAGGAAAATTTTAGTGGAAAGTAGTTGTAATGATATGGTGATGATTAAAGGGTGGTAAATTAGTGGTCAAGCAGTGGTCAAGCAGTGATCAAGCAGTGGTCAAGTGGTGGTCAAGTGAGGAAAATTTTAGTGAAAAGTAGTTGTAATGATATGGTGATGATCATGAGGTGGTCAAGCAGTGGTCAAGAGGTGGTCAAGCAGTGGTCAAGCGGTGGTCAACTGGTCAAGTGACCACTTAAATTGTAGAGGAAGTTACGTGTAGTGACATGGTGGTGTTTAAAACGATCGCTGACGTGGTCAAGTGGTGGTCAAGTAGTGGTCAAGCAGTGGTCACATGGTCAAGTGACCACTTAAATTATAGAGGAGAGTGCGTCTTGTGATGTGGTGATGATCAAGAGGTGGTCAAGTAGTGGTCAAGGGGTGGTCAAGTGGTCAAGGGGTGGTCGAGTGACCACTTAAATTATCGGGGAAAGTATGTGTAGTGAAACGGTAGTGGATAAAGTGGTAGATGACGTGTTCAAATACTGGTCAAGCAATGGTCAAGTACTGGTCAAGTGTCGAGTGACCACTTAAAGTTGTCAGGGAAAGTACGTGTAGTGAAACGACGGTGGTTAAAGTGAGCGATGACGTAAGAGGTAGTCAAGTGGTTTAGGCACAACATAAAACAATAACAACAAAAATAATAATATACAAACTGGTAACATTTCACATGGCTTTTATTGGTAGACAACATCTATTCGGTTACAATTTCTAAAGCTTGCTCCATGTACCACCCAAATGATCAGAGGGCATTGGTTATGGTTTCTAAACAATATCAGACAGGGAACTCTGCCAACTTGTAAATATAAAACGTGATACTGGGTATTGATTCAACACAGAATTTTGTATCTGGCCTAACTATACCAGCTGAATTTAACAAATCTACAGCATTCACTTTTGCCACAAACGCCTCGAAATCAGACCTATTGGATACTAAAAAGGGTGTAGGGAACAATGACGAATTATTCGGACATGCATGGTAGAAGCGTAGGGCTTGTGTCTCTCGATGCCTCAATAGGTGTATGCAGGCTGACGACAATTTTAAAATGAGAGGTCCGGGCGTTGAAGATCGGGAATAATCGGGAACCCCAGTCAACGGTGGCATGAGTATCCGGTCGGTTAAAAAAGTCCATTCAGACAAATAACGACCACACCGTCTGTGTGATCTAAGCGTGTTCCAATTTTCAATATAAATGTTTTTAACATCCATGGGTAAAACCCGCAGCGAAAGACATTCACTAGCTGATGATGATGAGCTGATGCAGATGCTGATTGTGCGTCACTCGGTAAGGCACTAGATGTTGACTGTTGTTGAATCGATTTCATGTGTGATGATAATTCCTCATGTGCGTTCAGTAAGGTAATAGATGATGCTGTTAGAGTGTCTGTAACTATCGGCAACGGACTACCTACTGACTCGTTATTGTTAACCCGGGGAAAAGCTAGCTGGCGGTATCTGAGTGTTTGTAAAATACGACACTCCATCATTCGATACTTGTTGGTTAGTTGACTTCCGGCGTTTACCAGTAGGTTGTTCGTCTGTGGTCGGTTCTCTTCTTCTCTTGCGAGTTGCATCTTGGTCATTGTTAGTTGTTGTTTCATGTTCACTCTTACGTGTCGCCTTAAGGTATCTTTCCGGCATAAATACGATCACAATAAGCACAAAAATTAAAATCTTTGTGTTGTAATGTCGTTTGTGGCCAAGGTATTAGCGATTTCAGTCTCGAATGGTGTTGTTACTGGAGTGGGCATTAGTGCTGTCTTCGGCGCTGTGGTTTCCACTGTGGTTTCCATTTGTTCTCGCGATTGTGCCGGTGGCTGCTGACTCTTCGCTTGTGCCAGCGGTGGAAAGTTTTCCACCGTGTTTTCATCAACCTTTGGCCTCGGGCTTTAGCTCGGGCACCTGTTGGCCCAGTGGTCGTACATACCGCAGTTTGGGCACGTTGATCTGCGCCCTGGCATCGTGAAGAGGATACGGTGGTTGTTACCGGTTACTCCAGGGATGTTTAATCTAGCATAATGCGGCACTTCTTGAGTTGAATTGCACAAAAAACCCACTTCCCCGCACCATATTTCAGTCTGAATACTTTCGGCGTCTTTGTCGCCTGTTGCCATTCCGACCACCTCTTTGACTGCCTCGCGGCTCATGGTATTTGGCAACCAGTGGATGGTAACCCGTTCTTTTTCATTTTCCACGTGCTGGATCTCTATTTCAAGATCGCAGCTCGCGACCTTCAGTTTCAATCCATGTAATTCTTGATATTTTTGGTTGTATGCTACCTGTGTTAAGTTCACAAACCAGCGTGTAGGTATTTCGAAGCGGTAAATGTCCGTTATGCCACCCGCGGGAACACCAGCTGGGCCCAACAAAGAGCTGGCGATTAGAGTCGGGGTGCATTTTACTGCCGCTCCCGGCCCTGTTACAGACAGCACGAGGGTACCTGTGCTGTGTAGCTTACCGTATTTTTTTTTTAAAACTTGTATTGAGTGTTAAAATCGTTGCAAAGTGTAATTTTTGTTTTTTTTACAGAGCGTTGCATGTGGGCGTGTAGGTGACATATGCGCAAAAATACAAATATTTTATACATTTTAAACATTTCTACATTGAATTTGTTGTAGGGTAAAACCTTACAGAAACAACAGCATGATGATAGTGCACCGATATTATTTCCCCTGCCGCCTCCCTCTCCTGTCGGCTCTAAAACCTCCAATTCCATCACTACCACTCGGTAATGATGAAACTGGCAGTATAAAATGTCTGAAACGATTGGAGATGACGGCAGCAGCATCAACAAACAAACAGTATCAAGATGGAGGGAATGGGAGGTGTAAAATAGTATTGGGGTTTACAAGGCAGAAAGGGTAGTGGTTACATTTATAATGTTTGTGTTGTTACATGCGTTTTGTGTATTTAGTATTTGTGTAGGTGTGTTTACGGAGCTTTGCATGTGGGCGTGTATGTGACGTGTGCATATTTTATTCATTGGGCATATTTACATGTGAAGGGAAGTAGATAGGGAGAAGGATACAAACTTCCATTTATGTTTCCATTGTCACACTCTCACCCATTTGGACCCACCACTCTAATGCCCTCTTCACTACTCTCTGGTAATGATGGTAAGGGCATGGTAATTTTGGAACCAAAGGGTGATTGTATCAGCAGAGGCAAATAAACAAACCATGAGCAAGGGAAGGGGAGGGGGTCACATGGGAGATGAGGTTGTATATTCATAAAGGTAACTATAATAATAATGCAAATAAAACCAAATACATCAATAATAATGATGACAAACATTAACCTACTAAGGGTGATAACAGTACTGATAGTAACAGCAATGATAATAATAGTTATGATAATGATACCACTTTCCAAGACTGTGATTCCATTTGCTAGAATGATTTTCCTAGGAATGGTGTTAGCATAGCATAGTAGGTACATATAATTGCAACATGCAATGTTCAATAATAGTAGAAGTAAAAGGAGTTGGCTATTATTTCCTCCTTGCTTATTTTTTGGTCTTATTTGTAAGGGTTCATTCATTTTTTCCCTTTCCACCTTTTTTTTTTTTTTTTTTTTTTTTTTTTAAAAGTAAACAAGCATCTGTATTAGCACAAATTTTACACTCTCATTGGTTTGGTAAACATATGTGGTTTTGTATTCATTCGTTCATTATTCACTCACATCTTTTTGTTTCTTGCACGCACTCATGTGTACTAAAGTTTTAAAATCAGAAAGAAGAGTACTTGTGTTTACTCTGGAGATATCTGTGATATTTTGTGTTTACAACATAGGAAATTTATCCATTAGCATATTCCATTTCTTGAACACTTTTACATGTGAATGAGGGTTAAACAAGGAAAAACGCTGAACGCAAAAATGCCTAGTGACCAGCAGCCGCTAGACACACTAGGCCGGTGGCCGGGTCTTACAAAGGACATGCAGCCAGTTTTCTACAAAGCCTTTGTTTCCCTAGGCCAGAGGAGCTGCGGCGTGTACTATCTGTGCTCTCCGATGCTTGTTTCCACCTAGTGAGAAGTGTCCCAAAGTATTTACAAAATAAACCACACACAGGGCTCGCGTCGCGAGGCGCACACACGTTCTAAAATTTCCACAACAGTGACTGGTCTGGGACGCTCCCGTTCAATCTGCACTGTTGTTAGTCAAAACGACCGGGTGTCGGTATTAAATGATAGCCCTCTGAGATAAAAATGTATATTCACACATTCTGTATTCCATATGTTATATGTGCGTTGTTTTTTTTTTTTTTTTTTTTTTTTTCAAACTTTTATTGTGTGTTAAAATCGTTGCAAATTGTATTGTTTGTGTTTTTACAGAGCGTTGCATGTGGACGTGTAGGTGACATATGCGCAAAATTTCCAACATTTTATACACTTGAACATTTCTTCATTGACATTGTAGTAAGGAAATATTTTAAAACAAACGCGTGATGGTAGTGCGCCGTTGTTATTTCCCCTGCCGCCTAGCTCTCCTGTCAGCTCCAAAACTCCTACCAAATACCACCACCACCCCTCGGTGATGATGAAACATGGCGGTGCAGAACTGTTAAGAACCAACCGGTGAGGGCGGCAGCAGAAAAACAACAATCACAGTTGATTATGTGGTTGTTTCGGGATTTGAAATTTAAATATTGAGCACAACCTACTACTGGCAACGCCGATCGCATTCTGGTATGAACCTAAGGCCAATCCACGTCAATATGGAAGCACTATACTCGAGTTTCGCCCTCATTTGAGCTCATCAGTAGTGCATATCCCTGACGCGTGATCCGGGACTGTTTCCGGATCCGGTCAGGGATATGCACTACTGATGAGCTCAAATGAGGGCGAAACTCGAGTATAGTGCTTCCATATTGACGTGGATTGGCCTTAGGTTCATACCAGAATGCGATCGGCGTTGCCAGTAGTGGGTTGTGCTCAATATTTAAACAATCACAGTATCAAAAAGGTGGAAAAGGGGGATGTGACAGTTTACGGGTTTACAAATCCATATATATTAATAATGATTACAATGATAATAATGCAAATAACAAACCAAATACATAAATAATAATAATGACAAAGAATAAAAACTGCTAAGGGTGATAACAATAACAGCAATGATAATAATAGTTAAACATGTGATTCCATTTGCTAAATGATTTTCTTAGGAATGGTGTTTACATGAAATACATCTATAATAAAAGAATGAAAAACTACTAAGGGTGATAACAGCAGTGCTAATAACAGCAATGATAATAGTAGTTATGATAATGATCACATTTTCCAAAACATGTGGTTCTATTTGCTAAAACGATTTTCTTGGGGATGGTGTTAAAACATGGCAGGTACATACAATTGCAACCTGCCCTGATCAATAATATAGTAGGTGTAAAAGGAGTTGGTTATCTTTTTTCTCCTTGCTTATTTTTTTGGTCTTAATTGTGAGGGTTCATTCATTTTTTCCCTTTCCTTTAAAAAAAAAGGGAGAAAATAAAACCAGCATTTGTATCAACATAAATATTTACAATCTCATTGGTTTGGTAACCATCTGTGATTTTGTATTTATTCATTCAACATTCACTCACTTTTTCCTGTTTCTTTCTCGCACTCATGTATACTGAATTTGATATCTTAAAGAAGAGTACTTGTGTTTACTCTGGAGATATATCTGTGATATTTTGTGTTTATAGCATAGGAAAATACCCATTTTCATGTTTCATTTCTTGAAAACATTTACATGTGAAAGGGGGGTAACATGGGAGATGATGGTTATATATTAATAATGATAACAGTAATAATAATGCAAATAAACACTAAATACATCAATAATAATAATGACAAAAAGCAAACCCACTAAGGGTGATAACAGCAATGATAATAAACAGCAATGATTCCATTTGCTAGAATGATTTTCCTAGGAATGATGTTAGCATAGCATAGCAGGTACATATAAATTGCAGCAAGCAATGTTCTAGAAGTAAAGGGAGTTGGTTATCTTTTACTCCTTGCTTATTATTTTTGTCTTATTTGTAAGGGTATCTTCATTTTTTTCCCTTCCTGGTTTTTTTTTTTTTTTTTTTGGAAAAAATTAAAACAAGCATCTGTATTTGCACAAATTTTTTCAATCTCATTGGTTTGGTAAACATATGTGGTTTTGTATTCATTCATTCATTATTCACTCACATCTTCTTGTTTCTTCTTCGCACTCATGTGTACTAAATTTTAAAATTAGAAAGAAGAGTACTTGTGTTTACTCTGGAGATATCTGTGATATTTTGTGTTTACAACATAGGAAATTTAACCATTTGCATATTCCATTTTTGAACACATTTACATGTGAATGTGGGTTAAACAAGGAAAGGGGGAAATCTTTACATTTTAGTTTCCCTTGCCATCCTCTCACCAATTTGTTCCATTCTACCAATGCCTTTCATCACCACTATCTGGGCAATGATGGTAAAGGCAGAATAATTAATTGAACCAAACCGGTGTGGGTATCAGCAAGGGCAACAACAAACATGAGCGAGGGGAGGGGGACACATGGGGAAAAGGGTTTTTGTTTTTTTACTAATGATGACAATAATAATAATGACAAGAAGAGACATACTGAGGGTAATAACAGCAATTTGAAAAGACAGCAATGGTAATAATAGTTATAAAAATGATACCATTTTTACAGCATGTGATTCCATTTGCTAGGATGATTTTCTTTGGAATGGTGTTAACATAGCATAGCAGGTACCTACAAGTGCAAACTGCAGTTTTTAATAATACTTGGAGTAAAGGAGTGGGTTATATTTTCCTCCTGGTGTTTTTTTCCTAACTGTAGGGGTTCATTCATATTTTCCTCTTTGCTCTCTCTTTCTTTTGTTTTTTAATAAAAATTTTCCAAGCATTTGTATTAACACAAGTTTTTACAGTATCATTGGTTTGGTAGCCATTTGTGATTTTGTATTCATTCATTCAACACTCACTCCATGATTCAAAGGGGGTGACAAAGAGAAAGGGAAATCTTTACATTTTTGTTTCCCTCGCTACACTCACACTAAATTGGTTCAACTTCACCAATGCCCCCATGACCAACCTAATGATGGTACAGACAGGACAAGTGTTTGAACCGACCAGTGGGGGTAGTAGCAAAGGAACAAAACCATAAGTAAAAGGGGGCACAAGGGAGATGAAGTTGTAAAATAATAATGATGATATCAATAATTCTTATAACATTAATGATACAAAGTATAATAAGGTAGGATAATGATAGTAATAATAATGATAATAATAATAATGATAGTAATAATAATGATGTTAATAATAACAATAATAATAATAATAATAATAATAATAATAATAATAATAATAATAGTTATGTGATTCTATTTACTAAAATGATAATCTTAGTAATGGTGGTAGTATAGCATAGCAAGTGCTTTTAAAGCAAGCATCCAATATTTAATACATTGGAATGGAAGGAGTTGATTTTCTTTTCTCCTTTTTTTACCCCCTTATCTATAAGGGTTGGATCATCATTTTGAAGCAAATAAAACAGGCATTTATACTTCCACAAATCTGTACATGAGGGATTTTTCATTGGTCTTGGTGACCATATGTGATATATTATAATCATTCACTCACCATTCACTCACAGTTTCTTCTTTCTTTTTCGCACTCATGTATACCAAATTTGTAATACTATAATGAAGAATACGTATGATTTACTCTGGAAACAGTTGTGATATTTTGTGCGTGTACATAAATGATATTAAGTGTGTGTTATATGTGCGGTGTTTGTATCTGGCTGAGTTTCTACATGTCCATATGAGATATCTATAGTAAGAAAGAGCTGACAATAGTTTTGTATGTATGTCTTTTGCTGATTTTGGTATAGTGTTGAGAAAAATTGCTTTATATATGTCGGTTTGTTTGCTTGTGTGCGTTTGTATGAGGTGTTTGAGTGTTGCGCGTATGGCTGTAATTGTTGGACATGTATAATAAATGTGTTCCTCTGTCTCTGTTGTGTTGTTTCTACATAGCTGACACTGTGATATTTGTTTGAATTTGTATGCTTCTGTCTGTGTTGTCGGTATCATATTATATAACAGTCTATATGTGATCTCCCTAGCTTTTGGTGTTATGTGTTTGTTGTGTAGGTTTGAAAAGGTGCATGTGAAGTCAGACATGAAGTATTTGTGTCCTCTTTTAATCCTAAGTTTGAGTGATGGTGCTTGTTCTCTAACTAAAAGTTTGTATATTGTGTGTGTTGTTTGCTGTATTAACTGTTCATGTCCTTGTATTGCCTGTATGCATGTCTGTTAGAATGTAGGCAGTGTTCCCTGGTAGTGTGCAGTTGCATTGTTAAGAGGTGTGAGGATGTTTTATGTTATGTGCCTATATAATATAAGGCTAATCTATGTTGTTCTGGATGTCTGATGATTTTACCAATGTGACTGATTCTAAGTGACAGTATTTTTGTGTGGATGTCCTGTAGTGCAAATCCCTCCTTGTCGTTTGTCCTGTATGAGTGTTTTGTGCTTGATGCTGTGTATTGTGTTGGTGAAAATGAAGCGTCTGATTTGTATGTTTATGTTTGTGACGGTCTGTTTGGGAGGGTCTAGTACTGTTGCTAAATATATTATTTTGGGTAATATGTATGTGTTGACTATTGTGCTTCTACCAAATATTGTGGATGTCTTGTACCTATACCTGTGTAACATGTCTGTGATCTGTTCGGTCAGTGCGTGCCATGTCTGTCTGTGTGTTTTTGTGGGATCACATGGAAATGTGATCCCATACAGCTTCATGGTGTCTGTGTGTCTCAGGTCTGGAGGGAAATCAGACTTTTGTTTCCACTTTCCTAGGCCCATTATCTGTGACTTCTGTATATTTACTTTGGCTCCACTGCCTTTTCCAAAATGGGTAAAGGTGTGGAGTATATTCCTTATTGATGTGTTGCTGGTGGGAAAGAAGGCAGTGTCATCTGCATAGGCGATGAGCTTCTGCTCTCCTATCCCATGCAGGAAGGTTCCTTTAATACTAGTGTCTTGCCTTATCTTCTCTAATAAAGGTTCTAGAGTGAGCACATACAGGAGTGGTGATAAGGGACATCCCTGTCTTACAGATCTCGTGAGCCTGAAGCTAGCTGTCAGTGAATGGTTCACCAACACTCTGCTCTCAGGATTTTTTGTACAAGATCTGTATCCACTGCCTGTAGTACTCTCCTATGTTACAGTGTTCTAGTGTCCTATGCAGGTATGTGTGGGAAATTCTGTCGAAGGCCTTCTCTTGATCCAAGGATAAGATGGAGGATGGACAGTCTTTCCCATGTGTGTAGTTGATTATGTCTCTAATGAGATGTGTGTGGTTGTGTATATTTCTGTCTTTGACACTGCACTGTTGGTCGGGGTGTATGAGTGTTGGCATGAAAGGTTTAAGTTTGTTGGTGAGTGATTTGGCGAGTATCTTGTAGTCTGTGTTGAGTAAGGAAATTGGTCTGTAGTTCTTCAGTTGTGTTTTGTCAGTTTTATCTTTGCATATGAGTGTAATGTAAGACATGTTGCAGCTGTCCGGAAGATTTTTTTTGTCAAAGGCTTCCTGATAGACTTTGAGGAGAAGATTGCCTAGAATAGGAAAGAAGTGTTGGTAGAATTCTACTGTCAAACCGTCTGGTCCTGGAGTTTTGTCTTTGTTTAGTGTGCTTATTGCCTGTGCTATGTCTGTCAGTGTCAGTTCTGTGTCCAGTGTGTCTTTGTCTGTGTCAGATAATTTCTTTGTGTACTGTAAGAAGTTGTCTTGTATCTGTGTGTCGACTGTCTCTGCTGTGAATAGTTGTGTGTAGTGTTGTTGGAAAGCAGTCTCTATGTGTGGTGTTTCTGTCTGCATGTTTCCTTGCATGTCCGATATTTTGCTTATTTGTCTGTTACGTTGTACGTTCTGTTCTATTGCTAAATATTGCCTCGTAGCTGACTCTTGTGTAAGTGTGTTGAGTTTTGTTCTGAGAAGAGCACCCAGATATCTGTGTTGTTGGTGTTCTTCTAGTTGTGCTTCTAATGTGTGTAAGTGATGTGCGTCTCTGTCTGTTTGTTTTGTTAGTCGTATGGCTGTCTGTATGATGCGCTCCTGTCTTAGTCTGTCTTTGTGGATCATGGTTGCTAGATGTTGTGTTCTGCTTCGTATGGTGTTTTTCAATAAGTCCCAGTATTGTGTGATGTTCTCAGTCGGTATATTGTCTGTGTACGTGTGTATGAGCTGTGTCATATATTTTACATATTCTGAGTGTTCCAATAGTGAATTATTGTACTTCCAGTGAGGTGACCTTTTGTTTGGCTGCGTGTTTGTGCTGTTTGTGCTGATGTGTGCTAGTATTGCTTTGTGGTCTGTGTAATCTAAAGTTTCCCGTAGGTGTTTGGTTTGTATGATGTGATGTGTTGCGGGCGTATAAATCCGGTCTAATCTAGATGATCTGTTGTGTGTTTTGTTTGTGTATGTCGTTTCTCTACTGTTGGGGTGTGTATGCCTGAATGCGTCTGTGAGGTTGTGTGTGTCGATGATATTTCGTAGTGTGTCAAGTTGATGTAAGCTGTCCCTGCCGGCTCTCCTCAGCTGTTTTTTCACCTCCCCACCCACCAAGTCTAAATCTTCAAGAACACAATTGTAATCACCGGCAAGAACAATATTTTGTCCTCTGTATGTCTGTGTTAGTAAGTCGTCTAAATGTTCATTAAAAAAAGAGGTTGATAATTGTAGTTAGGTGGTGCGTGTATGTTGACTATGACAAAGGAGTGTGTGTCGTTTTTAACTTGAACTGCGGAAATTCTACCATGTGGGTCTGTGTGTGTTCTAAAAATAGTCCACGTGTCGGAAATTTAAAGAATGGCTGTCCCTGACCCTACGTTATGTTTGGCCAAACTGAAACACGAATTTCTTAATCCTAAACGTGTTACAAGTTCTGCTGCTTGAAAGTCTGTTTTAATGTCTGTTTCTTGTAGTAAAATAAAATCGGGTTTGTGTTTGTGTATGAGTGTGACTATATGTTGTAATTTCATTGTCATTCCACGAATATTCAAACTAATTAAACATAAGTTGTCTGCCATTTCTAAAATAAAAGTAAACAACATGGTGGTTAAATTAAGTGATTACCTTTATCTTTCTTGTAGTAATTTAATTCTGGGTTGCGTCTTCGGGTTTGATGGTATGTTTGTGGTCTTCGTTTTCCTCGTGTTCTTCGTCGGTGTCTTCGTCAGTGTTTATAAAAAGTGGTCCTTCGTTGTCGCTGTTTTCATCCTGCTTGGTAGCAGGTTTCTTGCATGGTTTAGAAGGAGAAGGGGAAAGTCTTCCTTCCTCTTCTCTCATGTCTTTGTTGCCTGAGGAAATTCTCCTCTCTGCCCTCTGTCTTTTTCTGCCGTAGAGGACGGTTTGGAAATCTTCGTCGTTGGTTTCTTGTGAGATTTGGTCTATGAATATCTATTGAGTCCCTCTCAGGCAGGCCCTGTTGCCTCTCTCAAGTCCGTCTGTCCTCTGCCGGTCTCCACGTGTCCCAATCCGACACGGGCGGTAACTCTGTCCGAGTTCCTCGTGGACCCCTCAATAGGCGGGCCACGTCAGTGTCCACGGAACCATGGACTCGATGACCAGTCTTTCGAGAAGGCTCTAGATTACTCGGGCCCTGAGCGACTCGCTTCTATCCCTTGGGCTGGAGTTGCAGCCCTTTAATAATATATCTAAAGGTGAGGCGGTGACAGTATGTATGTATGTATGTATGTATGTATGTATGTATGTATGTATGTATGTATGTATGTATGTATGTATGTATGTATGTATGTATGTATGTATGTATGTATGTATGAATGAATGTATGGTATGTATGTATGTATGTATGTATGTATGTATGTATGTATGTATGTATGTATGTATGTATGTATGTATCTATGTATGTATGTATCTATGTATGTATGATAATAACAGCAACAATAATAATAGTTTTTTTTTTTTTTTTTACATATACTTGCAACATGCAATGTTCAATAATAGCAGAAGTAAAAGGAGTTGGTTATCTTTTTCTCCTTTTTCCTTTTTTTTTCTTTTGGTCTTATTTGTAAGGGTTTATTCATTTTTTCCCTTCCTCTTTTGTTTTTTTGACTTATTGTAGAAAGTAAACAAGCATCAATATTAGCACAAATTTTTACAATCTTTACATTTTGTTGCCCTTGCCACCCTCTCACCAATTTGGTTCCACTCCACCAATGCCACTACCCCCCCTCTCTGGGCAATGATGGTAAAGGCAGGATAAATATTTGAACCAAACCGGTGTGGGTATCAGCAAAGGCAGCAACAAACCATGAGCAAGGGGAGGGGGGCGCATTGGAAAGGGGTTGTGGTTTATTACTAATGATGATAATAATAATAATGATAGGAGGAGACATACTGAGGGTAATAACAGCCAATATAAAAACCAGCAATGGTAATAATAGTTATGAAAATGATAAACGTTTTACAAATTGTGATTCCATTTGCTAAGATGATTTTCTTTGGAATGGTGTTAACATAGCATAGCAGTGTACATACACAAGCCAAATATAGTTTTTAATAATAGTTGTAGTACAGGGAGTTGGGTTTTTTCCCCCCTCATTCCCTCAATCATTTGTATTTGCACAAATTTATTTCAGTATTATTGATTTGGTAAACATATGTGATTTTGTATTTATTCCCTCAACACTCCCTCACATGATTCGAAGGGGGTGACAAGGAGAAAGAGAAATCTTTACATTTTTGTTTACTTTGCCACACTCCCACTAATCGCTTTCACTCCAATGCCCCTCCGACCACCCTTAATGATGGTGCAGGCAGGACAAATGTTTGAACTGACCAGTGGGGGTGGTAGCAAAGGCAACAAACCATAAGCAAATTGGGGCACTAGGGGAGATGGAGTTGTAAAATAATAATGATGATATCACTAATACTTATAACATTAAAGATACTAAGGATAATAAGGTAGATACTGAATACAAAGAAAAGGGGGAATCTTTACATGTTTCCCCCCCCCCCTCTCACTATACTCTCCTCAACTGGTTTCACCCCACCAGAACCCTCATGCTAACTCTTAATGATGGTACAGGCAGGACAAGTGTTTGAACCAACCAGTTGGGGTAGCAGCAAGGGTAACAAAACATAAGCAACAGGGGGCGCAGGGGAGATGAAGTTGTAAATATAATAGTGATGATAATAATACTTGTAAAATCAATGATACTAAGGATAATAGGGTAAGTATTGACTGCAAGGATAGGGGAAAGTCTTTACATGTTGTTCCCTCTCTACTCTCCCACCGATTGGTTTCAATCACCAATGTCCCCATGACCACTCTAATGATGGTACAGGCAGGGCAAAATGCAAATCGAGGATGATTTGTTTTTTGTTTTTTTTTTAAAAACTTTTATTGAGTGTTAAAGAAAACTTTGCATTTGTATTGTTCGTGTTGTTACAGAGCGTTGCATGTGGAAGTGTATGTGACATATGCGCAAATTTTTACAACATTTATTTCAACATATTTACATTTGAAATGAAAGGTAAACAGAAAACGAGTACAAACAACAACAAGACGGTAGTATACCAGTTTTTTTTCCTCTGCCACCCTTTCACCTGTCAGCTCCAACCCCACCAATACCATCATCACTACCTGGTAATGAGGACAAGGGCAGTAAACCTTGTTAAAACCGACCGGTGAAGACAGCAGCAGCATCAAAACGAACAGTATCGGAAAGGTGGTGGGGGAAAAGGGGGGGAGGGGTTGTCAAGGAGTATCCTAGTTTACAATGCAGGAGGGGTAGTTGTTGCATTTGTATTGTTTGTGTTGTTACATGCGTACTGTGTGTTCAGTATTTGTGTGCGTGTTTTTACAGAGCGTTGCATGTGGGCGTATAGGTGACATATGCGCAAAAATTACAAATATTTTATACATTTAAACATTTCTCCATTGACATTGTTGTAAGGAAATATTTTAAATCAAAAGCGTGATGGTAGCGGGCTGTTATTTTTTCCCCTCTTTGTCTCTTGTAGTCGTGTTTTAGTAAAGCTCACTATCTACTTCTCGTTTATTTTGGGTGATTCATTCATTGCATATTTTCCCCCTGCCGCCCACTCTCCTGTCAGCTCCAAAAACTCCTACCAAGTACCATCACCCTCGGTGATGATAAACATGGCGGTGCAGAACTGAAGCAAAACGGTGAGCGCGGCAGAAGTAATAACAATCACAGTATCAAAAGATCGGAAAGGGGGATGTGATATTAATAATGATTACAATGATAATAATGCAAATAACATCCAAATACATGAATAATATTATAATGACAAGGAATAAAACTGCTAAGGGTGATAAAATTATAGGCAATGATGATAACAGCAATGATAATAATTAATATTAATAATACTACTAGTTAAACATGCGATTTCATGTGTTAAAATGATTTTCTTAAGAATGGTGTTTACATGAAATACATCTTATAATAATAATTACTAGGAATAAAAATCTACTAAGGGTGATAACAGCAATGCTAATAATCACAATGATAAAATTTGTTATGATAATGATCACATTTTCCAAACATGTGATTCCATTTGCTAAAATGATTTTCTTAGAAATTGTGTTAAATTTTGGCAGGTACATACAATAACAATTTCATCCTGCACCCTTTAATAATATAGTAGGTGTAAAAAGGAATTGGTTATCTTTTTTTTTTTTTCTCCTGGCTTATTTTTTTTATTTTTTTAAAATTTTTTTTATACATATTCTTGCTACATGCAATGTTAAATAATAGTAGCAGTAAGTAAAAGGAGTTGGTTATCTTTTTCTCCTTGCTTATTTTTTGGTCTTATTTGTAAGGGTTCATTCATTTTTTTTCCCTTCCTTTTATTTTTTATTCTTTTTTTTTTTTTTAACTTATTGTAAAAAGTAAAACAAGCATCAGTATTTGCACAAATTTTTCCAATATTTACATTTGTGTTTCCCTTGCCACCCTCTCACCAATTTGGTTCCACTCCACCAATGCCCTACCACTCCTCTCTGGGCAATGATGGTAAAGGCAGGATAGATATTTGAACCAAACCTGTGTGGGTATCAGCAAAGGCAGCAACAAACCATGAGCAAGGAGATGGGGTTTTAGGAGGATGATCGAGGATGATACTTTTTTTTTTTTTTTTTGTTATTGCTCCTCTCCACGGAAATCTTTAGTAAAATTTTTTTTTTTTTTTTTTTTTAAACTTTTATTGAGTGGTAAGAAACATTTGCATTTGTATTGTTCGTGTTGTTACAGAGCGTTGCATGTGGAAGTGTAGGTGACATATGCGCAAATTTTTACAACATTTGTTACAACCTTTTTACATTTGAAATGGGGGGTAAAGAAAAACGAGTACAAACAACCGTGGTAGCGGGTAACGAGTACAAACAACAACAAGACGATAGTATACCATTATTTCCCTCTGCCACCCTTTCACCTGTCAGCTCCAACCCCACCAATACCATCATCACCACTTGGTAATGAGGAAAATGGCAGTAAAAAACTTGTTAGAACCGACCGGTGAAGGTAGAGCAGCATCAAAACCAACAGTATCGAAAAGGTGGGGGGAAGGGTGGGGGGGGGGGGTGTTGTCGAGGAGTATCCTAGTTTACAATGCAGGAATGGTAGTTGTTGCATTTGTATTGTTACATGCGTACTGTGTGTTCAGTATTTGTGTGCGTGTTTTTACAGAGCGTTGCATGTGGGCGTGTAGGTGACATATGCGCAAAAATTACAATTATTTTATACATTTAAACATTTCTCCATTGACATTGTTGTAAGGAAATATTTTAAATCCAAAGCATGATGGTATCGGGCTGTTATTTTTCCCCTGCCGCCCCGCTCTCCTGTCAGCTCCAAAAACTCCTACCAAGTACCATCACCCTCGGTGATGATAAACATGGCGGTGCAGAACTGAAACAAAACGGTGAGGGTGGCAGCAGAGACAACAATCACAGTATCAAAAGGGTGGGAACGGGGGATGTGTTTGTATACGCGTTTACAAAGCCATATATATTAATAGTGATTACAATGAAAATAATGCAAAGTAACAACCAAATACATAAATAAATATCATAGTGACAAGGAATAAACAACAGTGCTGAGACTAGTGATAGACTCAATGATAATAAATAATAGTTTTATGGTTTTTATAGTTTTTAACACTTTTAACATGTGATTTTATGTGCTAAATTGATTACCTTAGGAATGGTGTTTACATGAAATACATCTTATAATAATAATGACAAGGAATAAAAACTACTAAGGGTGATGACAGCGATGCTAATGTTAATAAAACACAATGGTAGGATTTGTTTTGATAATGATCACATTTTCCAAAACTGTGATTCCATTTGCTAAAATGGTTTTCTTAGAAATGGTGTTGAATTATGGCTGGTACATACAATAACAATTGCATCCTGCACTGTTTAATAATATAGTAGGTGTAAAAAGGAGTTGGTAATCTTTTTTGTTTCTCCTTGCTTATATATATTTTTTTTTAATATATATACTTGCAACATGCATGTTCAATAATAGTAGAATTAAAAGGAGTTGGTTATCTTTTTCTCCTTGTTTCTTTTTTTTCCTTTTGGTCTTATTTGTAAGGGTTCATTCATTTTTTTCCCTTCCTCTTTTTTTTTTTTTTTTTTTTTTAAAAACTTATTGTAGAAAGTAAACAAGCATCAGTATTAGCACAAATTTTTTCAATCTTTACATCTTTGTTTCCCTTGCCACCCTCTCACCAGTTTGGTTCCCATTTGAACCAAACCGGTGTGGGTACCAGCAAAGGCAACAACAACCATGAGCGAGGGGAGGGGGGTACATGGGAAAGGGGTTTTTGTTTTATTACTAATGATGGCAATAGTAGTAATGACAAGAAGAGACATACTGGGGGTAATGACAGCAATTATTTAAAAAAAACAGCAATGGTGATAATAGTTATGAAAATTATAACATATTTACAATATGTGATTCCATTTGCTAGGATGATTTTCTTTGTAATGGTGTTAAACATAGCCTAGCAGGTACATACACATGCAAACTGCAGTTTTTAATAATACTTGGAGTAAAGGAGTGGGTTATATTTTCCTCCTTGTTTTTTTTTCTTTCCTAAATGTAGGGGTTCATTCATATTTCCCTCTTTGCTCTCTCTTTCTTTTTTTTAAAATGAAAATTAACCAAATATTTGTATTTGCATGAGTTTTTACAGTATTATTGGTTTGATAACCATATGTGTTTTTATATTTATTCATTCATTTAACACTCACTCACATGATTCAAAGGGGGTGACTAAGCGAAAGGGAAATTCTTACATTTTTGTTTCCCGCGCTACCCTCCCACTAATTGTTCAATTCCATCAATGCTCTCCTGACCACTCTAGTAATGATGGCACAGGCAGGACAAAAGTTTGAACCAACCAGTGGGGTTAGTAGCAAAGGCAAACAAACTGTAAGCACAGGGGGGGGGGGAGGGGAGATGAAATTGTAAAATGATAATGATGATATCAATGATACTTATAACATTAAAATTACTAAGGATAGTAAAGGTAGAATAAAGATAGTCATAATAATAATAATGATGATAATCATTTTAATAAACAATAATAATAAAATACTAATAATAATAATAATAATGATAATAATAATGATAATAGTATAACAAATATGTGAGTTTATTTACTAAAGTGATAATCTTAGTAGTAGTGGTAGTATAGCACAACAAGTGTATTCAAAGCCAAACATTCCATAAATAGCACATTGGAATGGGAGGAGTTTAATTTTCTTTTCTCCTTTTTTCTTTTCTCTCTTGTCTATAAGGGTGAAACCATCATTTTGTAACAAGTAAAACAAGCATTTATCCTTCCACTATTCTTTACATAAGGGATTTTCCATTGGTCTTTTGACCATATGTGATCTATTTAATCATCCACTCACCATTCATTCACAGTTTCTCCTTTTTTTCTCTCACTCATGTATACCAAAATTTTAAAAAAAAATCCCAAAATTGCCAGAGTTGGTATACCATTTATACCAACTCTGGAAAGAGTTGTGATATTTTGTGCGTGTACATGAAGGAAACTAAATGTGTGTTATATGTGTGGTGTTTGTATCTGGCAAAGTTTCTGCAGGTCCATATAAGTTGTCTGTAGTAAGAAAGTGCTACAAGTAGTTTTGTATGTATGTCCTTAGATGTCATTGGTATAGTATTGAGAAAAATTGCTTTATATATGTCGGTTTGTTTGCCTGTGTGTGTTTGTATGAGGTGTTTGAGTGTTGCGCGTGTGGCAGTAATTGTTGGACACGTATAATAAATGTGTTCCTCTGTCTCTTGTGTGTTGTTTCTACATAATTGACATTGTTTGGATATGTATGCTTCTACCTGTGTTGTGGGGGTCATACTGTATAACAGTCTATATGTGATATCTCTAGCTTTTGGTGTTATGTGTTTGTTGTGTAGGTTTGAAAAGGTGCATGTGAAGTCAGTCATGAAGTATTTGTGTCCTCTTTTAATCCTAAGTCTTAGTGATGGTGCTTGTTCTCTAACTAAATGTTTGTATATTGTGTGTGTTGTTTGCTGTATTAACTGTTCATGTCCTTTTATTGCCTGTATGCATGTCTGATAGAATGTTGGCAGTCTTCCCTGGTAGTGTGCAATTGCATTGTTAAGAGGTGTGAGATGTTTGATGTTGTGGCCTATGTAGTATAGTGCTAGTCTGTTCTGTTCTGGGTGTCTGATGATTTTACCTATGTAACTAATCCTAAGTGACAGTATTTTTGTCTGGATGTCTTGTAATCCAATGCCGCCTTGTTTCCTGTCTTGTATGAGAGTTTTGTGTTTAATGCTGTGTATCGTGTTGGTGAAGATGAAGCGTCTGATTTGTTTGTTTATGTTTGTGACGGTCTGTTTAGGAGGGTCCAGTACTGTCGCTAAATATATTATTTTGGGTAATATGTATGTGTTGACTATTGTGCTTCTACCAAATATTGTGGATGTCTTGTACCTATACCTGTGTAACATGTCTGTGATCTGTTCGGTTAGTGCGTGCCATGTCTGTCTGTGTGTTTCTGTGGGATCGCATGGAAATGTGATCCCATACAGCTTCATGGTGTCTATGTGTTTCAGATCTGGAGGGAAATCAGCCTTTTGTTTCCACTTTCCCAGGCCCATTATCTGTGATTTCTGTACATTAATTTTGGCTCCACTGCCTTTTCCAAAATGGGTAAAGGTGTGGAGTATATTCCTTATTGATGTGTTGCTGGTGGGAAAGAAGGCAGTGTCATCTGCATAGGCGATGAGCTTCTGCTCTCCTATCCCATGCAGGAAGGTTCCTTTAATACTAGTGTCTTGCCTTATCTTCTCTAATAAAGGTTCTAGAGTGAGCACATACAGGAGTGGTGATAAGGGACATCCTTGTCTTACAGATCTCGTGAGCCTGAAGCTAGCTGTCAGTGAATGGTTCACCAACACTCTGCTCTCAGGATTTTTGTACAAGATCTGTATCCACTGCCTGTAGTACTCTCCTATGTTACAGTGTTCTAGTGTCCTATGTAGGTAAGTGTGGGAAATTCTGTCGAAGGCCTTCTCTTGATCCAAGGATAAGATGGAGGATGGACAGTTTTTTCCATGTGTATAGTTAATAATGTCTCTAATGAGGTGTGTGTGTTTGTGTATATTTCTGTCTTTGACACTGCACTGTTGGTCTGGGTGTATTAGTGTTGGCATGAAAGGTTTAAGTTTGTTGGTGAGTGATTTGGCGAGTATCTTGTAGTCTGTGTTGAGTAAGGAAATTGGTCTGTAGTTCTTCAGTTGTGTTTTGTCAGTTTTATCCTTGCATATGAGTGTAATGTAAGACATGTTGCAGCTGTCCGGAAGATTTTTTTTGTCAAAGGCTTCCTGATAGACTTTGAGGAGAAGATTGCCTAGAATAGGAAATAAGTGTTGGTAGAATTCTACTGTCAAACCGTCTGGTCCTGGAGTTTTGTCTTTGTTTAGTGTGCTTAGTGCCTGTGCTATGTCTGTCAGTGTCAGTTCTGTGTCCAGTATGTCTTTGTCTGTGTCAGATAATTTCTTTGTGTACTGTAAGAAGTTGTCTTGTATCTGTGTGTCGACTGTCTCTGCTGTGAATAGTTGTGTGTAGTGTTGTTGGAAAGCAGTCTCTATGTGTGGTGTTTCTGTCTGCATGTTTCCTTGCATGTCTGATATTTTGCTTATTTGTCTGTTATGTTGTACGTTCTGTTCTATTGCTAAATATTGCCTCGTAGCTGACTCTTGTGTAATTGTGTTGAGTTTTGTTCTGTGAAGAGCACCCAGATATCTGTGTTGTTGGTGTTCTTCTAGTTGTGCTTCTAATGTGTGTAAGTGATGTGCGTCTCTGTCTGTTTGTTTTGTTAGTCGTATGGCTGTCTGTATGATGCGCTCCTGTCTTAGTCTGTCTTTGTGGATCATGGTTGCTAGATGTTGTGTTCTGCTTCGTATGGTGTTTTTCAATAAGTCCCAGTATTGTGTGATGTTCTCAGTCGGTATATTGTCTGTGTACGTGTGTATGAGCTGTGTCATATATTTTACATATTCTGAGTGTTCCAATAGTGAATTATTGTACTTCCAGTGAGGTGACCTTTTGTTTGGCTGCGTGTTTGTGCTGTTTGTGCTGATGTGTGCTAGTATTGCTTTGTGGTCTGTGTAATCTAAAGTTTCCCGTAGGTGTTTGGTTTGTATGATGTGATGTGTTGCGGGCGTATAAATCCGGTCTAATCTAGATGATCTGTTGTGTGTTTTGTTTGTGTATGTCGTTTCTCTACTGTCGGGGTGTGTATGCCTGAATGCGTCTGTGAGGTTGTGTGTGTCGATGATGTTTCGTAGTGTGTCAAGTTGATGTAAGCTGTCCCTGCCGGCTCTCCTCAGCTGTTTTTTCACCTCCCCACCCACCAAGTCTAAATCTTCAAGAACACAATTGTAATCACCGGCAAGAACAATATTTTGTCCTCTGTATGTCTGTGTTAGTAAGTCGTCTAAATGTTCATAAAAAAGAGGTTGATAATTGTAGTTAGGTGGTGCGTCTATGTTGACTATGACAAAGGAGTGTGTGTCGTTTTTAACTTGAACTGCGGAAATTCTACCATGTGGGTCTGTGTGTGTTCTGAAAATAGTCCACGTGTCGGAAATTTGAAGAATGGCTGTCCCTGATCCTACGTTATGTTTGGCCAAACTGAAACACGAATTTCTTAATCCTAGACGTGTTACAAGTTCTGCTGCTTGAAAGTCTGTTTTAATGTTTGTTTCTTGTAGTAAAATAAAATCGGGTTTGTGTTTGTGTATGAGTGTGACTATATGTTGTAATTTCATTGTCATTCCACGAATATTCAAACTAATTAAACATAAGTTGTCTGCCATTTCTAAAATAAAAGTAAACAACATGGTGGTTAAATTAAGTGATTACCTTTATCTTTCTTGTAGTAATTTAATTCTGGGTTGCGTCTTCGGGTTTGATGGTATGTTTGTGGTCTTCGTTTTCCTCGTGTTCTTCGTCGGTGTCTTCGTCAGTGTTTATAAAAAGTGGTCCTTCGTTGTCGCTGTTTTCATCCTGCTTGGTAGCAGGTTTCTTGCATGGTTTAGAAGGAGAAGGGGAAAGTCTTCCTTCCTCTTCTCTCATGTCTTTGTTGCCTGAGGAAATTCTCCTCTCTGCCCTCTGTCTTTTTCTGCCGTAGAGGACGGTTTGGAAATCTTCGTCGTTGGTTTCTTGTGAGATTTGGTCTATGAATATCTATTGAGTCCCTCTCAGGCAGGCCCTGTTGCCTCTCTCAAGTCCGTCTGTCCTCTGCCGGTCTCCACGTGTCCCAATCCGACACGGGCGGTAACTCTGTCCGAGTTCCTCGTGGACCCCTCAATAGGCGGGCCACGTCAGTGTCCACGGAACCATGGACTCGATGACCAGTCTTTCGAGAAGGCTCTAGATTACTCGGGCCCTGAGCGACTCGCTTCTATCCCTTGGGCTGGAGTTGCAGCCCTTTAATAATATATCTAAAGGTGAGGCGGTGACAGTATGTATGTATGTATGTATGTATGTATGTATGTATGTATGTATGTATGTATGTATGTATGTATGTATGTATGTATGTATGTATGTATGTATGAATGAATGTATGTATGTATGTATGTATGTATGTATGTATGTATGTATGTATGTATGTATGTATGTATGTATGTATGTATGTATGTATGTATGTATGTATGTATGTATGTATGTATGTATGTATGTATGTATGTATGTATGTATGTATGTATGTATGTATGTATGTATGTATGTATGTATCTATGTATGTATGATAATAACAGCAACAATAATAATAGTTTTTTGTTTTTTTGTTTTACATATACTTGCAACATGCAATGTTCAATAATAGCAGAAGTAAAAGGAGTTGGTTATCTTTTTCTCCTTTTTCCTTTTTTTTTCTTTTGGTCTTATTTGTAAGGGTTTATTCATTTTTTCCCTTCCTCTTTTGTTTTTTTTGACTTATTGTAGAAAGTAAACAAGCATCAATATTAGCACAAATTTTTACAATCTTTACATTTTGTTGCCCTTGCCACCCTCTCACCAATTTGGTTCCACTCCACCAATGCCACTACCCCCCTCTCTGGGCAATGATGGTAAAGGCAGGATAAATATTTGAACCAAACCGGTGTGGGTATCAGCAAAGGCAGCAACAAACCATGAGCAAGGGGAGGGGGGCGCATTGGAAAGGGGTTGTGGTTTATTACTAATGATGATAATAATAATAATGATAGGAGGAGACATACTGAGGGTAATAACAGCCAATATAAAAACCAGCAATGGTAATAATAGTTATGAAAATGATAAACGTTTTACAAATTGTGATTCCATTTGCTAAGATGATTTTCTTTGGAATGGTGTTAACATAGCATAGCAGTGTACATACACAAGCCAAATATAGTTTTTAATAATAGTTGTAGTACAGGGAGTTGGGTTTTTTTCCCCCTCATTCCCTCAATCATTTGTATTTGCACAAATTTATTTCAGTATTATTGATTTGGTAAACATATGTGATTTTGTATTTATTCCCTCAACACTCCCTCACATGATTCGAAGGGGGTGACAAGGAGAAAGAGAAATCTTTACATTTTTGTTTACTTTGCCACACTCCCACTAATCGCTTTCACTCCAATGCCCCTCCGACCACCCTTAATGATGGTGCAGGCAGGACAAATGTTTGAACTGACCAGTGGGGGTGGTAGCAAAGGCAACAAACCATAAGCAAATTGGGGCACTAGGGGAGATGGAGTTGTAAAATAATAATGATGATATCACTAATACTTATAACATTAAAGATACTAAGGATAATAAGGTAGATACTGAATACAAAGAAAAGGGGGAATCTTTACATGTTTCCCCCCCCCCCTCTCACTATACTCTCCTCAACTGGTTTCACCCCACCAGAACCCTCATGCTAACTCTTAATGATGGTACAGGCAGGACAAGTGTTTGAACCAACCAGTTGGGGTAGCAGCAAGGGTAACAAAACATAAGCAACAGGGGGCGCAGGGGAGATGAAGTTGTAAATATAATAGTGATGATATCAATAATACTTGTAAAATCAATGATACTAAGGATAATAGGGTAAGTATTGACTGCAAGGATAGGGGAAAGTCTTTACATGTTGTTCCCTCTCTACTCTCCCACCGATTGGTTTCAATCACCAATGTCCCCATGACCACTCTAATGATGGTACAGGCAGGGCAAAATGCAAATCGAGGATGATTTGTTTTTTGTTTTTTTTTTAAAACTTTTATTGAGTGTTAAAGAAAACTTTGCATTTGTATTGTTCGTGTTGTTACAGAGCGTTGCATGTGGAAGTGTAGGTGACATATGCGCAAATTTTTACAACATTTATTTCAACATATTTACATTTGAAATGAAAGGTAAACAGGAAAACGAGTACAAACAACAACAAGACGGTAGTATACCAGTTTTTTTCCCTCTGCCACCCTTTCACCTGTCAGCTCCAACCCCACCAATACCATCATCACTACCTGGTAATGAGGACAAGGGCAGTAAACCTTGTTAAAACCGACCGGTGAAGGACAGCAGCAGCATCAAAACGAACAGTATCGGAAAGGTGGTGGGGGGAAAGGGGGGGGGGGGTTGTCAAGGAGTATCCTAGTTTACAATGCAGGAGGGGTAGTTGTTGCATTTGTATTGTTTGTGTTGTTACATGCGTACTGTGTGTTCAGTATTTGTGTGCGTGTTTTTACAGAGCGTTGCATGTGGGCGTGTAGGTGACATATGCGCAAAAATTACAAATATTTTATACATTTAAACATTTCTCCATTGACATTGTTGTAAGGAAATATTTTAAATCAAAAGCGTGATGGTAGCGGGCTGTTATTTTTTCCCCTCTTTGTCTCTTGTAGTCGTGTTTTAGTAAAGCTCACTATCTACTTCTCGTTTATTTTGGGTGATTCATTCATTGCATATTTTTCCCCTGCCGCCCCGCTCTCCTGTCAGCTCCAAAAACTCCTACCAAGTACCATCACCCTCGGTGATGATAAACATGGCGGTGCAGAACTGAAGCAAAACGGTGAGCGCGGCAGAAGTAATAACAATCACAGTATCAAAAGATGGGAAAGGGGGATGTGATATTAATAATGATTACAATGATAATAATGCAAATAACATCCAAATACATGAATAATATTATAATGACAAGGAATAAAACTGCTAAGGGTGATAAAATTAAAGGCAATGATGATAACAGCAATGATAATAATTAATATTAATAATACTACTAGTTAAACATGTGATTTCATGTGTTAAAATGATTTTCTTAAGAATGGTGTTTACATGAAATACATCTTATAATAATAATTACTAGGAATAAAAATCTACTAAGGGTGATAACAGCAATGCTAATAATCACAATGATAAAATTTGTTATGATAATGATCACATTTTCCAAACATGTGATTCCATTTGCTAAAATGATTTTCTTAGAAATTGTGTTAAATTTTGGCAGGTACATACAATAACAATTTCATCCTGCACCCTTTAATAATATAGTAGGTGTAAAAAGGATTTGGTTATCTTTTTTTTTTTTTCTCCTGGCTTATTTTTTTATTTTTTTTAAATTTTTTTTATACATATTCTTGCTACATGCAATGTTAAATAATAGTAGCAGTAAGTAAAAGGAGTTGGTTATCTTTTTCTCCTTGCTTATTTTTTGGTCTTATTTGTAAGGGTTCATTCATTTTTTTCCCTTCCTTTTATTTTTTATTCTTTTTTTTTTTTTTTAACTTATTGTAAAAAGTAAAACAAGCATCAGTATTTGCACAAATTTTCCAATCTTTACATTTGTGTTTCCCTTGCCACCCTCTCACCAATTTGGTTCCACTCCACCAATGCCCTACCACTCCTCTCTGGGCAATGATGGTAAAGGCAGGATAGATATTTGAACCAAACCGGTGTGGGTATCAGCAAAGGCAGCAACAAACCATGAGCAAGGAGATGGGGTTTTAGGAGGATGATCGAGGATGATATTTTTTTTTTTTTTAAACTTTTATTGAGTGTTAAGAAACATTTGCATTTGTATTGTTCGTGTTGTTACAGAGCGTTGCATGTGGAAGTGTAGGTGACATATGCGCAAATTTTTACAACATTTGTTTCAACCTTTTTACATTTGAAATGGGGGGTAACGAAAAACGAGTACAAACAACAACAAGACGGTAGTATACCGTTATTTTCCCTCTGCCGCCCTTTCACCTGTCAGCTCCAACCCCACCAATACCATCATCACCACTTGGTAATGAGGAAAATGGCAGTAAAACTTGTTAGAACCGACCGGTGAAGGCAGCAGCAGCATCAAAACCAAACATTTTCGAAAGGGTGGGGGGGGGGGAGGGGGGGGTTGTCAAGGAGTATCCTAGTTTACAATGCAGGAGGGGTAGTTGTTGCATTTGTATTGTTTGTGTTGTTACATGCGTACTGTGTGTTCAGTATTTGTGTGCGTGTTTTTACAGAGCGTTGCATGTGGGCGTGTAGGTGACATATGCGCAAAAATTACAAATATTTTATACATTTAAACATTTCTCCATTGACATTGTTGTAAGGAAATATTTTAAATCCAAAGCATGATGGTATCGGGCTGTTATTTTTCCCCTGCCGCCCCGCTCTCCTGTCAGCTCCAAAAACTCCTACCAAGTACCATCACCCTCGGTGATGATAAACATGGCGGTGCAGAACTGAAACAAAACGGTGAGGGTGGCAGCAGAGACAACAATCACAGTATCAAAAGGGTGGGAGAGGGGGATGTGTTTGTATACGCGTTTACAAAGCCATATATATTAATAGTGATTACAATGATAATAATGCAAAGTAACAACCAAATGCATAAATAAATATCATAGTGACAAGGAATAACAACAGTGCTGAGACTAGTGATAGACTCAATGATAATAAATAATAGTTTTAACATGTGATTTTATGTGCTAAATTGATTACCTTAGGAATGGTGTTTACATGAAATACATCTTATAATAATAATGACAAGGAATAAAAACTACTAAGGGTGATGACAGCAATGCTAATGTTAATAAAACACAATGGTAGGATTTGTTTTGATAATGATCACATTTTCCAAAACTGTGATTCCATTTGCTAAAATGGTTTTCTTAGAAATGGTGTTAAATTATGGCTGGTACATACAATAACAATTGCATCCTGCACTGTTTAATAATATAGTAGGTGTAAAAAGGAGTTGATAATCTTTTTTGTTTCTCCTTGCTTATATTTTTTTTTTTTTTACATATACTTGCAACATGCATGTTCAATAATAGTAGAATTAAAAGGAGTTGGTTATCTTTTTCTCCTTGTTTCTTTTTTTTTTCCTTTTGGTCTTATTTGTAAGGGTTCATTCATTTTTTCCCTTCCTCTTTTTAAAAAAAAAAAAAAAAAAAAAAAACTTATTGTAGAAAGTAAACAAGCATCAGAATTAGCACAAATTTTCAATCTTTACATCTTTGTTTCCCTTGCCACCCTCTCACCAATTTGGTTCCACTCCACCCATGCCATTTCCCCCTCTCTGGGCGATGATGGTAAAGGCAGGATGAATATTTGAACCAAACCGGTGTGGGTACCAGCAAAGGCAACAACAACCATGAGCGAGGGGAGGGGGGTACATGGGAAAGGGGTTTTTGTTTTATTACTAATGATGGCAATAGTAGTAATGACAAGAAGAGACATACTGGGGTTAATGACAGCAATTATTTAAAAAACAGCAATGGTGATAATAGTTATGAAAATGATAACATATTTACAATATGTGATTCCATTTGCTAGGATGATTTTCTTTGTAATGGTGTTAAACATAGCCTAACAGGTACATACACATGCAAACTGCAGTTTTTAATAATACTTGGAGTAAAGGAGTGGGTTATATTTTCCTCCTTGTTTTTTTTTTCCCCTAAATGTAGGGGTTCATTCATATTTCCCTCTTTGCTCTCTCTTTCTTTTTTTTTAAAATGAAAATTAACCAAATATTTGTATTTGCATGAGTTTTTACAGTATTATTGGTTTGATAACCATATGTGTTTTTATATTTATTCATTCATTTAACACTCACTCACATGATTCAAAGGGGGTGACTAAGCGAAAGGGAAATCCTTACATTTTTGTTTCCCGCGCTACCCTCCCACTAATTGTTCAATTCCATCAATGCTCTCCTGACCACTCTAGTAATGATGGCACAGGCAGGACAAAAGTTTGAACCAACCAGTGGGGTTAGTAGCAAAGGCAAACAAACTGTAAGCACATGGGAAGGGGGGGGGGGGGCGGGGAGATGAAATTGTAAAATGATAATGATGATATCAATAATACTTATAACATTAAAATTACTAAGGATAGTAAAGGTGGAATAAAGATAGTCATAAAAATAATAATGATGATAATCATTTTAATAAACAATTATAATAAAATAATAATAATAATAATAATGATAATAATAATGATAATAGTATAACAAATATGTGAGTTTATTTACTAAAGTGATAATCTTAGTAGTAGTGGTAGTATAGTACAACAAGTGCATTCAAAGCCAAACATTCCATAAATGGTACATTGGAATGGGAGGAGTTTAATTTTCTTTTCTCCTTTTTTCTTTTCTCTCTTGTCTATAAGGGTGAAACCCTCATTTTGTAACAAGTAAAACAAGCATTTATCCTTCCACTATTTTTTACATAAGGGATTTTCCATTGGTCTTTTGACCATATGTGATCTATTTAATCATCCACTCACCATTCATTCACAGTTTCTCCTTTTTTTTCTCTCACTCATGTATACCAAAATTTCCAAAAAAATCCCAAAATTGCCAGAGTTGGTATACCATTTATACCAACTCTGGAAAGAGTTGTGATATTTTGTGCGTGTACATGAAGGAAACTAAATGTGTGTTATATGTGTGGTGTTTGTATCTGGCAAAGTTTCTGCAGGTCCATATAAGTTGTCTGTAGTAAGAAAGTGCTACAAGTAGTTTTGTATGTATGTCCTTAGATGTCATTGGTATAGTATTGAGAAAAATTGCTTTATATATGTCGGTTTGTTTGCCTGTGTGTGTTTGTATGAGGTGTTTGAGTGTTGCGCGTGTGGCAGTAATTGTTGGACACGTATAATAAATGTGTTCCTCTGTCTCTTGTGTGTTGTTTCTACATAATTGACATTGTTTGGATATGTATGCTTCTACCTGTGTTGTGGGGGTCATACTGTATAACAGTCTATATGTGATCTCTCTAGCTTTTGGTGTTATGTGTTTGTTGTGTAGGTTTGAAAAGGTGCATGTGAAGTCAGTCATGAAGTATTTGTGTCCTCTTTTAATCCTAAGTCTTAGTGATGGTGCTTGTTCTCTAACTAAATGTTTGTATATTGTGTGTGTTGTTTGCTGTATTAACTGTTCATGTCCTTTTATTGCCTGTATGCATGTCTGATAGAATGTTGGCAGTCTTCCCTGGTAGTGTGCAGTTGCATTGTTAAGAGGTGTGAGATGTTTGATGTTGTGGCCTATGTAGTATAGTGCTAGTCTGTTCTGTTCTGGGTGTCTGATGATTTTACCTATGTAACTGATCCTAAGTGACAGTATTTTTGTCTGGATGTCTTGTAATCCAATGCCGCCTTGTTTCCTGTCTTGTATGAGAGTTTTGTGTTTAATGCTGTGTATCGTGTTGGTGAAGATGAAGCGTCTGATTTGTTTGTTTATGTTTGTGACGGTCTGTTTAGGAGGGTCCAGTACTGTCGCTAAATATATTATTTTGGGTAATATGTATGTGTTGACTATTGTGCTTCTACCAAATATTGTGGATGTCTTGTACCTATACCTGTGTAACATGTCTGTGATCTGTTCGGTCAGTGCGTGCCATGTCTGTCTGTGTGTTTCTGTGGGATCGCATGGAAATGTGCTCCCATACAGCTTTATGGTGTCTATGTGTTTCAGATCTGGAGGGAATCAGCCTTTTGTTTCCACTTTCCCAGGCCCATTATCTGTGATTTCTGTACATTAATTTTGGCTCCACTGCCTTTTCCAAAATGGGTAAAGGTGTGGAGTATATTCCTTATTGATGTGTTGCTGGTTGGAAAGAAGGCAGTGTCATCTGCATAGGCGATGAGCTTCTGCTCTCCTATCCCATGCAGGAAGGTTCCTTTAATACTAGTGTCTTGCCTTATCTTCTCTAATAAAGGTTCTAGAGTGAGCACATACAGGAGTGGTGATAATGGACATCCTTGTCTTACAGATCTCGTGAGCCTGAAGCTAGCTGTCAGTGAATGGTTCACCAACACTCTGCTCTCAGGATTTTTGTACAAGATCTGTATCCACTGCCTGTAGTACTCTCCTATGTTACAGTGTTCTAGTGTCCTATGTCCACAAAAAAAAAAAAATCACATATAAAGACACAGAATTCCCTATCCAGTCATATCCTATCCCTACAGCTAACGCTATCTACTTGGCTAAGGAAACGCGCATCGACACTAATCGATGCGCTCACTATGAAAGTCAGTCCCCGTCTGACTATTCTACTCGCGTGGCTACACAGCCCGCGGAAGGACCTTGGGCGTCCTTCGGCTTTTTGCGTGCTGCAACACTCAGCACGCTTAGAGTAGCCGTTTACTCTTGAGTGGGATTCCACTTCTCCGCGGCTATCACGTAGGCGTGATTCTGCCGTGATCAGAGTGCTTACTCTCTGTGGTTGACACCTCCGTGTCTCATGGGAGAACTAGTTAATAGTTCCCCTCCCTATCACCTACCCTGCCCTCATGTAGGGGCACTGAGTTACCTCTATTCTATTTGAGGTAGACCACTCCTTCAGGGTGGTCTTCTATACTTCAGTCTTTGACACACACCCTCCCCTCCTGTGTTGCGTTTCAAACTTTGACTCATCGTTGTGACGCAAGAGGTTTCTAAAAAATTAGTGTCTCTAAGTTTTGTCAAAGACTGTTGATAACCTGGTTCTGGGTAACTAAATAGACTCCTACTGACTATTGTCACAATGTAGTTTCACTTTACTTGGCTACTGGTGATCGCCACAAACTTGTCTTGTTGGCGTGAGCCCTCTTCTCATCGCAATATTATATTAATTAGAGGTTTGTCTGAACCGGACCATTGTCTTATAAGACCTGCCCTCAAATAGCAAATTAACTCACTACCCATACAAAGTTGACTTTCTTAGGGTCAACACATGAATTGCTTCATGTCCCCCATATAATATTAAACAACCCTTACACAAGCTGTGTGCGACAGGCTTTACATATCTCGCTTCCGCGTGTAAAGTTATCTTTCACTGTTAAGTTAGTGTTTCGTTGTCTATTGTGTCCCCTGACCCGGAGTTATCCCTCTTTGTTTTAATAAATGTATGTAATTTACCTGTTTGTTTTCCTGGTTGTTTGTGTGTTTTCATGTAACTATTAATATACTTTAATTTCTAACATATGTGTCTATCTATAATATGTATGTATGTTAGTTTTCAAGTGCCATAATTCGGTTAACTGTGGTCACAAACAAGTGTATAACACTAATTCGTGACTACGTTTCCGTCTTATGAGACTTAAAATACTTTATGTAAGATCTATACTAAACTACACTAAACTATACACACCACATTGAAGACAATACATTTTCACTATCGAAAGCAAACGCCTGACGCAGACAAAAACAAAAAAAGTCGCGTTGAGCGGCAGAAAAAATCCGCTGGTTGTCCTCATTCTCTCTTGTATATTTTCCATTTTCTCTCACTTTCACACTTCTGTCATACATCTTTTATCCTCCCAACTGTTTAAAAACCTTGAAGTGACACTGTACAAATTTGGCTCAGTTTGAAAAAGTTGAGCTTAATGACTGTGCGTAACTTACTGCACGAGTCATGTATTTACACAATATGTACATGGATGAAATAGGGTTGATAGATGGTACCCTGATATTACTAAACACTATATTATAATGGAATACTAATATTAATTCTAAAATTATATATTCTAACTTGTTGTAGGAAATCAATCTAATTTAAGGGAAGTAATCTAACTATCTACAAATGAAAATGATGTGAGATGAGTTATGTACTTTTCTGAAATGGGTGATGTGACATGTAACAAAATTCTAAATAATGTTTTAATGCAAAAAAAAAAAAAACAAATATATGATTGATATATTTATTCTAAATGTTGTAATTGATGAATGTTATTTGTATACTTTAATCCTATAAGGTGTAAACTACATTTAATATTAAATTATGATGTTGTTGAAGTGTTCATTAAGATGGAATGAAATAAAGTGACATGAAATGAACTAAATGGTGTTATTCCTGTTTACACTAAATGATACTGGTACTATCTAAACTTTCTATCCTAGTTTTTTTTTTTGTTTTTTTTTTAATTAGCTGTTATTAAGTGTAGGTACTATTCTAATCTAATTTTATCCTACGTAAGTGGGTAAATTAATGATTTATTTAAACTACAAAAAAAAATCTATTTATATTCACTAAATCTAATCTACTCTATCTTACAGTAAGTAATCTAACTATAACTTATCATTATATTAAAACTGTTATAATACATATCACAATATTAGGTATATATACATGGTATCTATTTACCTCAGGTTATCGCTTGCCATAATGTTCAGAAAATTGTTTTCGTTGGCATAGTTTATATATACATAATTATCCTGGGTATACTAAATACACTACACAGTCATACTTGTGTCCTATGGGTCTTATTTCGCTCGTAGATTCCCACGTGACGTAGATTAGTACATTCGTGTCTGTTATTTATGCAATGTTCTGACACTGTTCTTCCATGATTAACACAGGTGATTCACCGGAACACAAATGGAGCATAGTAAGTAACGAGCTGTTTATGTACACACGGTGATACACTTGTTCCTGGAGCATAGTTCTTATTTTGCTGTCTACGGACACATGGTAGTTCAATGTTCTTAGCACACAGTCCTGAAAATCATGTCTATGTAATAAATAGGATATTTTACATAGGATCCTCTAAGAGTACTAATTAACCTTTCTTATACTACCTACTCATGTGGAATATCAGGTATGTCTACCTCAGATGGTCGACTCAGGGTATCAGCAAGAATGTTATCCCTTCCCTTAATATGTTCTATACTAAAAGTATAATTCTGTAATATCAATGACCACCTGTAGATGCGGTCATTGCGATGTACCCCACTTTGTATGACCGTGATCGGGGAGTTGTCAGTCTGGACCACAAAGTGAACACCCGCTAGAAATCGATGCAATTTCCTCACCGCATAGATGACGCTTAGGGCTTCCAACTCTGATATGGAATATCTGGACTCAGCAGGTGTGATCTTGCGGCCCACGTAGCAAATTGGATGGAAGATGCCATCATAAAACTGGCCTAGTACTGCAGCGATGGAAATCCTGCTGGCATTTGTCCTAAGATAATAAATGAGCCTAGGATTAGGCAAACGGAGGATTGGTACATTACTAAATAGGAGTTTCAATTTTGACAATGCAGAAATTAATAATGCATCTTTGACATCTAATTTGACTGATGCTTTTAACACATTTGAAAATACACTTGTAATTTCAGCTAAGTTCGGTATGAACTTACTATAGTAATTTACTAAACCCAAAAAGACTCCTGACCTGCTTTTTCGTTGTAGGCATGGTCAGGTTCATAATTTTAGTAATAATTCTGTTGTCAGTTTTTAGTTGTCCTTGTGAAATGACATGACCCAAAAATCAATTTCTTGTAGGCCCAATTCGACTTTGCTCGGTTTGACGGTGAGACCGAAGAGTCGCAACCTATCGAAGACATGTCTGAGTTTCAGTAAGTGTGTTGTCCAGTCATCTGTATGGACACAAATATCATCTATATATGTCACTGTATTCGTTACTCCATGAAGTAAATCTCTAGTTAAGCGTACGAAAGTGGCAGGAGCGTTGCAAAGTCCGAAAGGAAGAAAACGCCACTCGTAGAGACCTAACGGTGTTTAGAAAGCAGTAAGATGGATAGATTCAGTCTGCATAGGGACCTGCCAATATCCCTTAGTAAGGTCTAATTTAGAGAAGATTTTGGAAGTGGACATGTCCAGAATAAGATCTTCGCAGGAAGGAATTGGTTCTGCGTCGATCTTAGTGACATTATTGAGCTTTCTATAGTCCACACAAAGACGAATGGTGGAGTCTTTTTTCTTGACAAGGACGATTGGAAAGGAGTACTCAGATGTAGATTTCTGAATGATCCCACTAGCTTCTAAATTAAGAATTTCCTTATTTAGACTTTCTCTATAGCTGAGTGGGATAGAGTACGGCCTGCATTTGATAGGCTTAGAGTCCGAAAGAAGGATGGAGTGTTCGATTCTGTCCGTCCTACCTGGAATGTCGGAAAATATGTCCTTATATTCCGTTACTAACTCTATTATCTGTCGTCGTTGCTCGTCTGTTAGTCCCTGTTCTACTCGTATAGAATCTAATGTCGCAGTCTTGTCGACAATTGGAACAGGTAGTTCTATCCCGTCGTCGTCTACCTGATTCAGTACAGTTGTGGTGCTTAGTGCGTTTTCTGTAAACTCACTAGGTGTATGGATATCGTCGGATTTGCCAGTCTCGCTAACTAGTGTAGTTGCGTTGTGTATGTCCGTCGTCTCATCAATCGGTGTGGAGGCATTGTGTTCGTCTGTCTCTAATTCTATCTCTTGTCGTGAAAAGTAAGGTTTCAACATGTTGACATGAAATATCTTTAAGTGTCCGTTTATTGATATTTCATAGTCGACATCTGAAATGTTACGTACCACCTTGAATGGCCCTTGCCATGAGGTCAATAATAAATTTCGTTTGTCTGGAAGTAAAAGCAGTATGTCTTGATCTGGTTCAAGATTAATCGTTCTCGCACCTTTATTTGCGTACTGGCGGTAGATTTGACCCTTCCTCTCCAAAGCTGCCTTGGCTATGATACACGATTTCATAATCTTGTCTCGTGTTTCTGTTACAATTTCATAAGGTGTTTTAGGGGTTGGAATTTCAATGGAATTAGTTACTACCTGATGATAAATTGTTATGGGTCCACGTGGGTTAGCCCCGTACACTAATTCAAACGGTGAGAAACCCGTGCTTGAATGGGGAATCTCCCGATAGGCGAACAGCACTGTTGGTAACAGTGTATCCCAATCCGCTGGGTTTTCTGCTGTCACATTAGCCAGCATATGTTTCAGATCTCCGTTAAGTTTTTCTACGATTCCATTGCTGGCTGGATGATACGCTGTTGTAAACTGTTGTTTAATCCCTAACATTTTAGCAAGGGCTTGCGTTGCAGCCGATATGAATTGGGTTCCACGGTCGGATAAGATGGTACGAGGGAATCCGAATCGTGAGAACAAGTGTAGAAAAAACATTGGCAACGTCTTTGGAGGTGATGTATTTCAAAGCTACTGCCTCAACCCACCTTGAACATAGGTCCACCATCGTTAAAATGAAGCGATTTCCTTTGCTGGACACCTGGTTTAGGGGTCCAACAATATCGACCGCCACACTCTCAAATGGCCTAGAGGCCAGTGTTGAAGGCTGCACTTCAGCTGTAGGATGTTTACCCTTACGTACTAGTTGTTGACAGACATTACATGAACGACAAAATAGTTTTATGTCGTTACACAAACCCGGCCAATAAAAATGAGCCTGAATTCTGGCCCTGGTTTTGTCGTATGCAAGATGACCTAGCAAACGGTGACTCGTGTGCAATCTTTAGCACAGTTTGGCGGTGTTGTACAGGTAACACCGTTTGCTGAATCTCATGGTTACCAGTTGTATAATAGCGGGTAAGAATGCCATTATTCAGTCTAAAAAACCATGATGCGTTTTTCGTTACTTTGGCTTTTTCTTTCAATAACTTCAGATACGAAGACACACTCGGATCAGCTTTTTGCTGGTCTATGAACTTTTGTCTGCTGGTATCATCTGTGCTAGTTGGTGATAGCAACAGTAGTTTTTCATCCTGTAATGTGTCTTGGTGTTTCATAGTATCTGCTCTGGTTGTTGCATTAGCTGCATTTAATTTCTCCCATGCAGCTATTTCTTTGTTCGTGCAATGTTTTAATTGGGGTAAACATCCTAAAATCAAATCAGTACAAGGGTTAGCTAAAATCGCACATGTAAAGGTACCAGAAAGGAAAGGAGTGTTAATACGGGCTTTTGCCAAAGGGTAAATTTCAATATTGCCCGAAAAAGTTCGGCATTTGACTGAGTCACCTGTATAATCACTTGGATTCACCAGTTCCTTTCTAAGACCTATAAGAGTGCTCCCACTGTCCAGCAAAGATTGGCATGGTTTTTCGTTGACCAATGCATTGTGGAACACCAAATTGCCTCTGGAGGCTAATGCTGCGTTTACACTCTCAGTGGAGAATGGTACTGCATGCCCACATTCTAATTTTCCGTCTGCATGGAATTGGTGACATCGTTCACAACTGTCAAAGCTCAATACATCATTTACAGAACACACATTTTCAGCTTGGTTAACATGTAATTCATTTTCAACTTCACAGTCAGTCTCACTCTCACTATCAGATGATGTATCAATTAACACTGCATTGTTGGCTTTCATTCGTTGGCGGCCCAGGCACTTATTTGAATAATGGCCGTAGCTGGAACAGAAGAAGCATTTGACTGCACGCCTGTATGGAGTTCTCTTGTTTTGTTGCTTCTTAATGACATTTTCAAGATGTGCCGGATAGTTAGGCGATTTATCACACATAGAATAAGTATCATGAAAAAGTTGGCAATACACACATTTGGGTAATTTATGGTCTTTTTTGTCGACTCTCTGAAATGGTTTTTTATTACTTCGATAGCTTTTAGGTTGGTCCTTAACAAAAGAAACTAGTTCAGAGTCGCTATTAGATGTTTTTAAAATCTCCCTATTGGAGGAAAAATAAGCTGAGCCTTTTTTTTTTCAAATTGTTCTTTGGTCTCAATGTCTGACTGCTGAAGAAATTTAGCTAAAGGAGATGGTATTGTGGATATGACTTTATCCATGGCTATTAAATTTTTAAGTTTTTCAAAATCTTTTCCTATGTTTGCAGCATTAAGCCATCTATTTAGTACGCTCTGGACATTTGAGACGTAATCAATGAAAGTCTCACTGGGTTTTGGTTTCAGGTTGGAAAACTGTACTTGATACCCAGGGGCATCAAGTAAGAAATGTTGCATTATCCTATCATGGATGTACTGATAGTTAGATCTAAGCTCAGTTGGTATTGATTCTATCACTTTAAGGGGCTCCCCACTAAGGTTCTTCATGTAAATCATAGCCCACATCTCGATTGGTACTTGGTGGTACTTAAACTGATATTCGACATTTTCTGTCCAGGCTGATATGGAGTCTTCTTTACAGAATGGTTTAATAATATTGTTATATTTGTTAAATTTATTTTCTTCCTGCTGACTCTTTAGTTTAGTAGCGGAGATCTCTAAGTGTGAATCTACATCCATCCCTTTCATCTTTAACTGTGTCTCTGATTCCACTTGTATTTGTTTTTCCTTAACTCTTGCCATTTCATCTATCTCTTTTTGCTTTAGTTCTTTCTCCTGATCTAGTTGCTTTTGCTTTAATTTTAGTTCTTTTTGTTTAATCTCCTTATCATGTTCTAACTGCTTCTGTTTTGTTATCTCACCTAGTTCTGCAATCTCCTTCTGATGTTGTCTATCCCGCTCTTCCTTTTCCTTCTGATGTTGTCTTTCTCGTGCACGTTCATCTCTCTCAGCATCTTTTGCTTCCTTAAATTTTTGGTCAGCATATTGCTCTAGCTCCTTTCCTGTGTATTGTAATTCTTTGCCTATTTTATGAAATCAGCTAAAGTTGCCATGTTGTTGGGTTATTAGCTAGCGTTGACAGGCACTTCAATATTTACTCACTTATTTATATTCGGAATATGAAGTAATTTACCACACTGTGCACCAGTGATATATTTTTAGATTACACCTTGAAAAATGGATGACACAAAAAAAAAAATATTCTAATAAATCACACCCTGAAAAAGAGATGCATTATTAATAATATTGCATTGCAAATAGTTTGGGTATACTCATCTTAACATTCCAGATCAATCAGGTACAATCGTTTGGCACCTCAGGTCAAATCGTTAGGCACTATGACATACACCTTGTGCTCTTCTTCCAAACAGCTGTTGTTCTGCCTGGTTTACAGGAGCAGTAACAATTAACAACTTGTAAATGATATATGACTTTAGACAATTTGGTACAATCACATCACATGCCCCCAGAACAGTACAATGTAGTCTAATTAATATTAAATGTCAATGTCCTGTCTTCGTTCTAACGTCGTATGCCTTGCTTTCCTATTCTAGTTTAATCTATGGAAGTGTTGTGCAGGCCAAGTTTTATTTGCTTAGCAAAAGTAGTGCCATCGTGACGGTAACAAATTAGAATAGGTATATAAATAATTAAATAAATGCTTTGAAATAAAGATAAAGGTAATAATAATGTTTAAATAAATAAATATATTCAATAAATAACGTATTTGAACAAATAATGTTTGGTATAAGCCAATGATTCAGGCGAGCAGCCGCTTTGCGATTTGTAAACAATCCGTCGCCGATTGCAAATGGCGTAATACAGCTGTTCGTCAGCCGCAATACGTCAGAGGCGCAGCGCTATTTTTAGATTGGAAAATCAATAATGTTCTCGGCTCATTTCGTTTTGTGTATCGCTCCGCCATGAATCATATTTGACACATATTCATAAACAAATAAGTAATTACATAAATAAATGATAGAAAACAATAATATCAATACTTACAACTTCGAAGAACACATGATTATAAGCACAACATATTTGGTTAAGCACAAATAAATATTATTTGGTCACGATAGGCACAGCACAGCTCGCAACTCGACCTAGTCTGCACACGTCATTATCACACTAACACAAATTAACCCCCGTGATTAAATAACAATAATACTATTCCAGAGCCGTGGGTGAGTGTTTTAGCTTGAACAATTGTCCAATCTCACTTCTGACACCACTTTAATCCTAGCCTGTCAGCAACCGATGCGTCAGGCATTACAGGATCAACTTCTCCCGTACCACACAAAAATATTGCAAGTCGTACGAGAGGTATGGATGATGCATTTTATTGTCACTGGCTCTTTAACAATAGATTACTGCACAAAAAACGGTCGCTATTAAATCACATATAAAGACACAGAATTCCCTATCCAGTCATATCCTATCCCTACAGCTAACTCTATCTGCTTGGCTAAGGAAACGCGCATCAACACTAATCGATGCGCTCACTATGAAAGTCAGTCCCCGTCTGACTATTCTACTCGCGTGGCTACACAGCCCGCGGAAGGACCTTGGGCGTCCTTCGGCTTTTTGCGTGCTGCAACACTCAGCACGCTTAGAGTAGCCGTTTACTCTTGAGTGGGATTCCACTTCTCCGCGGCTATCACGTAGGCGTGAAATGGAATCACATGTTTGGAAAATGTGATCATTATCATACCAAATTTTATCATTGTGATAATTAGCATTGCTGTTATCACCCTTAGTAGTTTTTATTCCTAGTAATTATTATTATAAGATGCATTTCATGTAAACACCATTCCTAAGAAAATCATTTTAACACATGAAATCACATGTTTAACTAGTAGTAATAGTATTATTATCATTGCTGTTAGTGTTATCATCATTGCCTTTAATTTGATCACCCTTAGCAGTTTTATTCCTTGTCATTATAATATTATTCATGTATTTGGATGTTATTTGCATTATTATCATTGTAATCATTATTAATATCACATCCCCCTTTCCCAACTTTTGATACTGTGATTGTTATTACTGCTGCCGCGCTCACCGTTTTGTTTCGTTTCTGCACCGCCATGTTTATCATCACCGAGGGTGATGGTACTTGGTAGGAGTTTTTGGAGCTGACAGGAGAGCGGGGCGGCAGGGGAAAACAATAACAGCCCGCTACCATCACGCTTTTGATTTAAAATATTTCCTTACAACAATGTCAATGGAGAAATGTTTAAATGTATAAAACTATTTGAAATTTTTGCGCATATGTCACCTACACGCCCACATGCAACGCTCTGTAAAAACACGCACACAAATACTGAACACACAGTACGCATGTAACAACACAAACAATACAAATGCAACAACTACCCCTCCTGCATTGTAAACTAGGATACTCCTTGACAACCCCCCCCCTCCCCACAGGTTCGATACTGTTCGTTTTGATGCTGCTGCTGCCTTCACCGGTCGGTTTTAACAAAGTTTTACTGCCCTTGTCCTCATTACCAGGTGGTGATGATGGTATTGGTGGGGTTGTAGCTGACAGGTGAAAGGGTGGCAGAGGGGAAAAAATGGTATACTACCGTCTTGTTGTTGTTTGTACTCGTTTTCCGTTACCCTTCATTTCAATGTAAAAATGTTGAAATAAATGTTGTAAAAATTTGCGCATGTGTCACCTACACTTCCACATGCAACGCTCTGTAACAACACGAACAATACAAATGCAAAGTTTTCTTTAACACTCAATAAAAGTTTAAAAAAAAAAAAAAAAAAAAAAAAAAACACACACACACACAACGTGTGTTACGTGTCTCCCCATAGGAGAGTACTACAGGCAGTGGATACAGATCTTGTACAAAAATCCTGAGAGCAGAGTGTTGGTGAACCACTCACTGACAGCCAGCTTCAGGCTCACGAGATCTGTAAGACAGGGATGTCCCTTATCACCACTCTTGTATGTGCTCACCCTAGAACCTTAATTAGAGAAGATAAGGCAAGACACTAGTATTAAAGGAACCTTCCTGCATGGGATAGGAGAGCAGAAGCTCATCGCCTATGCAGATGACACTGCCTTCTTTCCCACCAGCAACACATCAATAAGGAATATACTCCACACCTTTACCCATTTTGGAAAAGGCAGTGGAGCCAAAATTAATGTACAGAAATCACAGATAATAGGCCTGGGGAAGTGGAAACAAAAGGCTGATTTCCCTCCAGATCTGAAACACATAGACACCATAAGCTGTATGGGATCACATTTCCATGTGATCCCACAGAAACACACAGACAGACATGGCACGCACTGACCGAACAGATCACAGACATGGTACACAGGTATAGGTACAAGACATCCACAATATTTGGTAGAAGCACAATAGTCAACACATACATATTACCCAAAATAATATATTTAGTGACAGTACTGGACCCTCCCAAACAGACCGTCACAAACATAAACAAACAAATCAGACGCTTCCTCTTCACCAACACAATACACAGCATTCAACACAAAACTCTCATACAAGACAGGAAACAAGGCGGGATTTGCACTACAGGACATCCAGACAAAAATACTGTCACTTAGATCAGTCACATAGGTAAAATCATCAGACACCCAGAACAGAACAGACTAGCACTATACTACATAGGCCACAGCATCAAACATCTCACACCTCTTAACAATGCAACTGCACACTACCAGGGAAGACTGCCAACATTCTATCAGACATGCATACAGGCAATAAAAGGACATGAACAGTTAATACAGCAAACAACACACACAATATACAAACATTTAGTTAGAGAACAAGCACCATCACTAAGACTTAGGATTAAAAGAGGACACAAATACTTCATGACTGACTTCACATGCACCTTTTCAAACCTACACAACAAACACATAACACCAAAAGCTAGGGAGATCACATATAGACTGTTATACAGTATGACCCCCACAACACAGGTAGAAGCATACATATCCAAACAATGTCAATTATGTAGATACAACACACAAGAGACAGAGGAACACATTTATGTATGTATGTATGTATGTATGTATGTATGTATGTATGTATGTATGTATGTATGTATGTATGTATGTATGTATGTATGTATGTATGTATGTATGTATGTATGTATGTATGTATGTATGTATGTATGTATGTATGTATGTATGTATGTATGTATGTATGTATGTATGTATGTATGTATGTATGTATGTATGTATGTATGTATGAATGTATGTATGAATGTATGAATGTATGAATGTATGTATGTATGTATGTATGTATGTATGTATGTATGTATGTATGTATGTATGTATGTATGTATGTATGTATGTATGTATGTATGTATGTATTACGTACGTACGTACGTATGTATGTATGTATGTATGTATGTATGTATGTATGTATGTATGTATGTATGTAAGTATGTATGTATGTATGTATGTATGTATGTATGTATGTATGTATGTATGTATGTATGTATGTATGTATGTATGTATTATATATGTATGTATGTATGTATGTATGTATGTATGTATGAATGTAGGTACGTAGGTAGGTTGGTAGGTAGTTGGTATGTATGTATGTATGTATTATGTATGTATGTATGTATGTATGTATGTATGTATGTATGTATGTATGTATGTATGTATGTATGTATGATAATAACAGCAACAATAATAATAGTTTTTTTTTTTTTTTAACATATACTTGCAACATGCAATGTTCAATAATAGCAGAAGTAAAAGGAGTTGGTTATCTTTTTATCCTTTTTTCTTTATTTTTTCTTTTGGTCTTATTTGTAAGGGGTTATTCATTTTTTCCCTTCCTCTTTTTTTTGTGACTTATTGTAGAAAGTAAACAAGCATCAATATTAGCACAAATTTTTACAATCTTTACATTTTGTTTCCCTTGCCACCCTCTCACCAATTTGGTTCCACTCCACCAATGCCACTACCCCTCTCTCTGGGCAATGATGGTAAAGGCAGGATAAATATTTGAACCAAACCGATGTGGGTATCAGCAAAGGCAGCAACAAACCATGAGCAAGGGGAGGGGGGCGCATTGGAAAGGGGTTTTGGTTTATTACTAATGATGATAATAATAATAATGACAGGAGGAGACATACTGAGGGTAATAACAGCCAATATAAAAACCAGCAATGGTAATAATAGTTATGAAAATGATAAACTTTTTACAAATTGTGATTCCATTTGCTAAGATGATTTTCTTGGAATGGTGTTAACATAGCATAGCAGTGTACATACACAAGATAAATATAGTTTTTAATAATAGTTGTAGTACAGGGAGTTGGGGTTTTTTCCCCCTCATTCCCTCAATCATTTGTATTTGCACAAATTTATTTCAGTATTATTGATTTGGTAAACATATGTGATTTTCTATTTATTCCTTCAACACTCCCTCACATGATTCAAAGGGGGTAACAAGGAGAAAGAGAAATCTTTACATTTTTGTTTACTTTGCCACACTCCCATTAATCGCTTTCACTCCAATGCCCCTCTGACCACCCTTAATGATTGTACAGGCAGGACAAATGTTTGAACTGACCAGTGGGGGTGGTAGCAAAGGCAACAAACCATAAGCAAATTGGGGCACTAGGGGAGATGGAGTTGTAAAATAATAATGATGATATCACTAATAATATAACATTAAAGATACTAAGGATAATAAGGTAGATACTGAATACAAAGAAAAGGGGGAATCTTTACATGTTTCCCCCCCCCCCTCACTATACTCTCCTCAACTGGTTTCACCCCACCAGAACCCTCATGCTAACTCTTAATGATGGTACAGGCAGGACAAGTGTTTGAACCAACCAGTTGGGGTAGCAGCAAGGGTAACAAAACATAAGCAACAGGGGGCGCAGGGGAGATGAAGTTGTAAAATAATAGTGATGATATCAATAATACTTGTAAAATCAATGATACTAAGGATAATGGGGTAAGTATTGACTGCAAGGATAGGGGAAAGTCTTTACATGTTGTTCCCTCTCTACTCTCCCACCGATTGTTTTCCATCACCAATGTCCCCATGACCACTCTAATGATGGTACAGGCAGGGCAAAATGCAAATCGAGGATGATATTTTTTTTTTTTTTTAAACTTTTATTGAGTGTTAAAGAAAACTTTGCCTTTGTATTGTTCGTGTTGTTACAGAGCGTTGCATGTGGAAGTGTAGGTGACATATGCGCAAATTTTTACAACATTTATTTCAACATTTTTACATTTGAAATGAAGGGTAACGGGAAACGAGTACAAACAACAACAAGACGGTAGTATACCATTATTTTCCTTCTGCCACCCTTTCACCTGTCAGCTCCAACCCCACCAATACCATCATCACCACTTGGTAATGAGGACAAGGGCAGTAAAACTTGTTAGAACCGACCGGTGAAGGCAGCAGCAGCATCAAAACGAACAGTATCGAAAAGGTGGGGGGGGGGGGAGGAGGGGGGGGGGGTTGTCAAGGAGTTTCCTAGTTTACAATGCAGAAAGGTAGTTGTTGCATTTGTATTGTTTGTGTTGTTACATGCGTACTGTGTGTTCAGTATTTGTGTGCGTGTTTTTACAGAGCGTTGCATGTGGGCGTGTAGGTGACATATGCGCAAATATTACAAATATTTTATACATTTAAACATTTCTCCATTGACATTGTTGTAAGGTAATATTTTAAATCAAGGGCGTGATGGTAGCGGGCTGTTATTATTTCCACTGCCGCCCCGCTCTCCTGTCAGCTTCAAAACCTCCTACCAAGTACCATCACCCTCGGTGATGATAAACATGGCGGTGCAGAACTGAAACAAAACGGTGAGGGTGGCAGCAGAGACAACAATCACAGTATCAACAGGGTGGGAAAGGGGGATGTGATAGTATACGCGTTTACAAAGCCATATATATTAATAGTGATTACAATGATAATAATGCAAAGTAACAACCAAATACATAAATAAATATCATAGTGACAAGGAATAACAGTGCTGAGACTAGTCACTATGAACTAGTCTAGTGATAGACTCAATGATAATTATATAATAAATAATAGTTTTATCATGTGATTTTATGTGCTAAATTGATTACCTTAGGAATGGTGTTTACATGAAATACATCTTATAATAATAATGACAAGGAATAAAAACTACTAAGGGTGATGACAGCAATGCTAATATTAATAAACACAATGGTAGGATTTGTTTGGATAATGATCACATTTTCCAAACATGTGATTCCATTTGCTAAAATGATTTTCTTAGAAATGGTGTTAAAATATGACTGGTGCATACAATAACAATTGCATCCTGCACTGTTTAATAATATAGTAGGTGTAAAAAGGAGTTGGTTATCTTTTTTTCTCCTTGCTTATTTTTTTTTTATTTTTTTTTTATTTACATATACTTGCAACATGCAATGTTCAATAATAGCAGAAGTAAAAGGAGTTGGTTATCTTTTTCTCCTTTTTTATTTTTTTTTCTTTTGGTCTTATTTGTAAGGGTTTATTCATTTTTTCCCTTCCTCTTTTTTTTTTTAAAAACTTATTGTAGAAAGTAAACAAGCATCAATATTAGCACAAATTTTTACAATCTTTACATTTTGTTTCCCTTGCCACCCTCTCACCAATTTGGTTCCACTCCACCAATGCCACTACCCCCCTCTCTGGGCAATGATGGTAAAGGCAGGATAAATATTTGAACCAAACCGGTGTGGGTATCAGCAAAGGCAGCAACAAACCATGAGCAAGGGGAGGGGGGCGCATTGGAAAGGGGTTTTGGTTTATTACTAATGATGATAATAATAATAATGACAGGAGGAGACATACTGAGGGTAATAACAGCCAATATAAAAAACAGCAATGGTAATAATAGTTATGAAAATGATAAACTTTTTACAAATTGTGATTCCATTTGCTAAGATGATTTTCTTTGGAATGGTGTTAACATAGCATAGCAGTGTACATACACAAGCCAAATATAGTTTTTAATAATAGTTGTAGTACAGGGAGTTGGGTTTTTTTCCCCCTCATTCCCTCAATCATTTGTATTTGCACAAATTTATTTCAGTATTATTGATTTGGTAAACATATGTGATTTTGTATTTATTCCTTCAACACTCCCTCACATGATTCAAAGGGGGTGACAAGGAGAAAGGGAAATCTTTACATTTTTGTTTACTTTGCCACACTCCCACTAATCGCTTTCACTCCAATGCCCCTCCGACCACCCTTAATGATGGTGCAGGCAGGACAAATCTTTGAACTGACCAGTGGGGGTGGTAGCAAAGGCAACAAACCATAAGCAAATTGGGGCACTAGGGGAGATGGAGTTGTAAAATAATAATGATGATATCACTAATACTTATAACATTAAGGATACTAAGGATAATAAGGTAGATACTGAATACAAAGAAAAGGGGGAATCTTTACATGTTTCCCCCCCTCACTATACTCTCCTCAACTGGTTTCACCCCACCAAAACCCTCATGCCAACTCTTAATGATGGTACAGGCAGGACAAGTGTTTGAACCAACCAGTTGGGGTAGCAGCAAGGGTAACAAAACATAAGCAACAGGGGGCGCAGGGGAGATGAAGTTGTGAAATAATAGTGATGATATCAATAATACTTGTAAAATCAATGATACTAAGGATAATGGGGTAAGTATTGACTGCAAGGATAGGGGAAAGTCTTTACATGTTGTTCCCTCTCTACTCTCCCACCGATTGGTTTCAATCACCAATGTCCCCATGACCACTCTAATGATGGTACAGGCAGGGCAAATGTTTGAAACAAACTAGTGGGGGTAGTAGCAAAAGCAACAAACCTTAAAACAAAGGGGGGGGGGGGGGGGACATGGGGGATGAAGTTGTAAAATAATAAAGGTGATATCATTAATACTTATAAAATTAATTTTACTAAGGATAAAAGGGGTTGGGTAATGATATTAAAAAATAAAAATGATAATGATAGTGATAATAATAATAATAATAATGAAAACAATAATAATGATAAAATAATAATAATAATACTATAATAGATATGTGATTTCCTTTACTAAAATGATAATCTTAGTTGTGGTGGTAGTTTATCACAACAAATTCATTTGTATCAAACATTCCATAATTAGTACATTGGAATGGGAGGAGTTAAGTTTTCTTTTCTCTTTTTCCCTTTTTCCCCTTATCTATAAGGGTGAAACCATCATTTTGAAACAAATAAAACAAGCATTTGTACTTCCACTATTCTTTACATAAGGGATTTTCCATTGGTCTTTTGACCATATGTGATCTTTTTAATCATTCACTCCCAGTTTCTTCTTTCTTTCTCTCACTCATGTATACCAAAATTACCAAAAAAATTACCAAAATTTCCAGGGTTGGTATACCATTTATACCAACTCTGGAAAGAGTTGTGATATTTTGTGCGTGTACATAAAGGAAACTAAATGTGTGTTATATGTGTGGTGTTTGTATCTGGCAAAATTTCTGCAGGTCCATATAAGTTGTCTGTAGTAAGAAAGTGCTACAAGTAGTTTTGTATGTATGTCCTTAGATGTCATTGGTATAGTATTGAGAAAAATTGCTTTATATATGTCGGTTTGTTTGCCTGTGTGTGTTTGTATGAGGTGTTTGAGTGTTGCGCGTGTGGCAGTAATTGTTGGACACGTATAATAAATGTGTTCCTCTGTCTCTTGTGTGTTGTTTCTACATAATTGACATTGTTTGGATATGTATGCTTCTACCTGTGTTGTGGGGGTCATACTGTATAACAGTCTATATGTGATCTCCCTAGCTTTTGGTGTTATGTGTTTGTTGTGTAGGTTTGAAAAGGTGCATGTGAAGTCAGTCATGAAGTATTTGTGTCCTCTTTTAATCCTAAGTCTTAGTGATGGTGCTTGTTCTCTAACTAAATGTTTGTATATTGTGTGTGTTGTTTGCTGTATTAAATGTTCATGTCCTTTTATTGCCTGTATGCATGTCTGATAGAATGTTGACAGTCTTCCCTGGTAGTGTGCAGTTGCATTGTTAAGAGGTGTGAGATGTTTGATGTTGTGGCCTATGTAGTATAGTGCTAGTCTGTTCTGTTCTGGGTGTCTGATGATTTTACCTATGTGACTGATTCTAAGTGACAGTATTTTTGTCTGGATGTCCTGTAGTGAAATCCCGCCTTGTTTCCTGTCTTGTATGAGAGTTTTGTGTTTAATGCTGTGTATCGTGTTGGTGAAGATGAAGCGTCTGATTTGTTTGTTTATGTTTGTGACGGTCTGTTTAGGAGGGTCCAGTACTGTCGCTAATATATTATATTGGGTAATATGTATGTGTTGACTATTGTGCTTCTACCAAATATTGTGGATGTCTTGTACCTATACCTGTGTAACATGTCTGTGATCTGTTCGGTAAGTGCGTGCCATGTCTGTCTGTGTGTTTCTGTGGGATCGCATGGAAATGTGATCCCATACAGCTTCATGGTGTCTATGTGTTTCAGATCTGGAGGGAAATCAGCCTTTTGTTTCCACTTTCCCAGGCCCATTATCTGTGATTTCTGTACATTAATTTTGGCTCCACTGCCTTTTCCAAAATGGGTAAAGGTGTGGAGTATATTCCTTATTGATGTGTTGCTGGTGGGAAAGAAGGCAGTGTCATCTGCATAGGCGATGAGCTTCTGCTCTCCTATCCCATGCAGGAAGGTTCCTTTAATACTAGTGTCTTGCCTTATCTTCTCTAATAAAGGTTCTAGAGTGAGCACATACAGGAGTGGTGATAAGGGACATCCTTGTCTTACAGATCTCGTGAGCCTGAAGCTAGCTGTCAGTGAATGGTTCACCAACACTCTGCTCTCAGGATTTTTGTACAAGATCTGTATCCACTGCCTGTAGTACTCTCCTATGTTACAGTGTTCTAGTGTCCTATGTAGGTAAGTGTGGGAAATTATGTCGAAGGCCTTCTCTTGATCCAAGGATAAGATGGAGGATGGATAGTCTTTTCCATGTGTGTAGTTAATAATGTCCCTAATGAGGTGTGTGTGATTGTGTATATTTCTGTCTTTGACACTGCACTGTTGGTCTGGGTGTATTAGTGTTGGCATGAAAGGTTTAAGTTTGTTGGTGAGTGATTTGGCGAGTATCTTGTAGTCTGTGTTGAGTAAGGAAATTGGTCTGTAGTTCTTCAGTTGTGTTTTGTCAGTTTTATCCTTGCATATGAGTGTAATGTAAGACATGTTGCAGCTGTCCGGAAGTTTTTTTTGTCAAAGGCTTCCTGATAGACTTTGAGGAGAAGATTGCCTAGAATAGGAAAGAAGTGTTGGTAGAATTCAACTGTCAAACCGTCTGGTCCTGGAGTTTTGTCTTTGTTTAGTGTGCTTAGTGCCTTTGTTATGTCTGTCAGTGTCAGTTCTGTGTCCAGTGTGTCTTTGTCTGTGTCAGATAATTTCTTTGTGTACTGTAAGAAGTTGTCTTGTATCTGTGTGTCGACTGTCTCTGCTGTGAATAGTTGTGTGTAGTGTTGTTGGAAAGCAGTCTCTATGTGTGGTGTTTCTGTCTGCATGTTTCCTTGCATGTCTGATATTTTGCTTATTTGTCTGTTACGTTGTACGTTCTGTTCTATCGCTAAATATTGCCTCGTAGCTGACTCTTGTGTAATTGTGTTAAGTTTTGTTCTGAGAAGAGCACCCAGATATCTGTGTTGTTGGTGTTCTTCTAGTTGTGCTTCTAATGTGTGTAAGTTATGTGCATCTCTGTCTGTTTGTTTTGTTAGTCGTATGGCTGTCTGTATGATGCGCTCCTGTCTTAGTCTGTCTTTGTGGATCATGGTTGCTAGATGTTGTGTTCTGCTTCGTATGGTGTTTTTCATTAAGTCCCAGTATTGATGTGATGTTCTCAGTCGGTATATTGTCTGTGTACGTGTGTATGAGCTGTGTCATATATTTTACATATTCTGTGTGTTCCAATAATAAATTATTGAACTTCCAGTGAGGTGACCTTTTGTTTGGCTGCGTGTTTGTGCTGTTTGTGCTGATGTGTACTAGTATTGCTTTGTGGTCTGTGTAATCTAATGTTTCCCGTAGGTGTTTGGTTTGTATGATGTGATGTGTTGCGGGCGTGTAAATCCGGTCTAATCTAGATGATCTGTTGTGTGTTTTGTTTGTGTATGTCGTTTCTCTACTGTCGGGGTGTGTATGCCTGAATGCGTCTGTGAGGTTGTGTGTATCGATTATATTTCGTAGTGTGTCAAGTTGATGTAAGCTGTCCCTGCCGGCTCTCCTCAGCTGTTTTCCCACCTCCCCACCTACCACGTCTAAGTCTTCAAGAACACAATTGTAATCGCCGGCAAGAACAATATTTTGTCCCCTGTATGTCTGTGTTAGTAAGAAGTAAATCGAGGATGATATTTTTTTTTAAAACTTTTATTGAGTGTTAAAGAAAACTTTGCAATGTGTATTGTTCGTGTTGTTACAGAGCGTTGCATGTGGAAGTGTAGGTGACATATGCGCAAATTTTTACAACATTTATTTCAACATTTTTACATTTGAAATGAAGGGTAACGGAAAACGAGTACAAACAACAACAAGACGGTAGTATACCATTATTTTCTTTCTGCCACCCTTTCACCTGTCAGCTCCAACCCCACCAATACCATCATCACCACTTGGTAATGAGGAAAAGGGCAGTAAAACTTGTTAAAACCGACCGGTGAAGACAGCAGCAGCATCAAAACGAACAGTATCGAAAAGGTGGGGGGGGGGGGGGGGGTTGTCAAGGAGTATCCTAGTTTACAATGCAGGAGGGGTAGTTGTTGCATTTGTATTGTTTGTGTTGTTACATGCGTACTGTGTGTTCAGTATTTGTGTGCGTGTTTTTACAGAGCGTTGCATGTGGGCGTGTAGGTGACATATGCGCAAAAATTACAAATATTTTATACATTTAAACATTTCTCCATTGACATTGTTGTAAGGAAATATTTTAAATCAAAAGCGTGATGGTAGCGGGCTGTTATTATTTCCCCTGCCGCCCCGCTCTCCTGTCAGCTCCAAAAACTCCTACCAAGTACCATCACCCTCGGTGATGATAAACATGGCGGTGCAGAACTGAAACAAAACGGTGAGGGTGGCAGCAGAGACAACAATCACAGTATCAAAAGGGTGGGAGAGGGGGATGTGTTTGTATACGCGTTTACAAGCCATATATATTAATAGTGATTACAATGATAATAATGCAAAGTAACAACCAAAATATCATAATGACAAGGAATAACAACAGTGCTGAGACTAGTGATAGACTCAATGATAATAAATAATAGTTTTAACATGTGATGTTATGTGCTAAATTGATTACCTTAGGAATGGTGTTTACATGAAATACATCTTATAATAATAATGACAAGGAATAAAAACTACTAAGGGTGATGACAGCAATGCTAATGTTAATAAAACACAATGGTAGGATTTGTTTTGATAATGATCACATTTTCCAAAACTGTGATTCCATTTGCTAAAATGGTTTTCTTAGAGATGGTGTTAAATTATGGCTGGTACATACAATAACAATTGCATCCTGCACTGTTTAATAATATAGTAGGTGTAAAAAGGAGTTGATAATCTTTTTGTTTCTCCTTGCTTATATTTTTTTTTTTTTTTTTACATATTCTTGCTACATGCAATTTTCAATAATAGTAGCAGTAAGTAAAAGGAGTTGGTTATCTTTTTCTCCTTGCTTATTTTTTGGTCTTATTTGTAAGGGTTCATTCATTTTTTCCCTTCCTTTTATTTATTTTTTTTTTTTTTTAAACTTATTGTAAAAAGTAAAACAAGCATCAGTATTTGCACAAAATTTTCCAATCTTTACATTTGTGTTTCCCTTGCCACCCTCTCACCAATCTGGTTCCACTCCACCAATGCCCTACCACTCCTCTCTGGGCAATGATGGTAAAGGCAGGATAGATATTTGAACCAAAACGGTGTGGGTATCAGCAAAGGCAGCAACAAACCATGAGCAAGGGGATGGGGGGCACATGGGAAAGGGATTTTGTTTATTACTAATGATGACAATAATAATAATGACAAGAAGAGACATACTGAGGGTAATAATAGCCAATATAAAAAAACTAGCAATGGTAATAATGGTTATGAAAATGATAAACTTTTTGCAAATTGTGGTTTCCATTTGCTAGGATGATTCTCTTTGGAATGGTGTTAACATAGCATAGCAGTGTACATACACAAGCCAAATATAGTTTTTAATAATAGTTGTAGTACAGGGAGTTGGGTCCCCCCCCCCTCATTCCCTCAATCATTTGTATTTGCACAAATTTATTTCAGTATTATTGATTTGGTAAACATATGTGATTTTGTATTTATTCCTTCAACACTCCCTCACATGATTCAAAAGGGGTGACAAGGAGAAAGGGAAATCTTTACATTTTTGTTTACTTTGCCACACTCCCACTAATCGCTTTCACTCCAATGCCCCTCCGACCAGCCTTAATGATGGTACAGGCAGGGCAAATGTTTGAACTGACCAGTGGGGGTGGTAGCAAAGGCAACAAAACCATAAGCAAAAAGGGGCACTAGGGGAGATGAAGTTGTAAATTAATAAAGATGATAATAAGGATAATAAGGTAAATACTGAATACAAGGAAAGGGGGAAGTCTTTACATTATTTTCTCACTCGCTACGCTCTCCTCAACTGGTTTCACCCCACCCAAGCCTCATGCTAGGGGAGATGAAGTTGTAAAATAATAATGATGATATCACTAATACTTATAACATTAATGATACTAAGGATACTAAGGTAAATACTGAATACAAAGAAAAGGGTAATGATGGTACAGGCAGGACAAATGTTTGAACCAACCAGTTGGGGTAGCAGCAAGGGTAGCAAACTAAAAGCAAACGGGGGGCGCAGGGGAGATGAAGTTTGTAAAATAAATAGTGATGATATCCATAATACTTATAAAATCAATGCTACTAAGGATGATAAGGTAAGTATTGACTACAAGAATAGGGGAAAGTCTTTACATGTTGTTTCCTCGCTACTCTCTCACCAATTGGTTTCACTGCCCCAATGTTCCTATGACCACTGTAATGATGGTACAGGCAGGGCAAATGTTTGAAACAAAATAGTGGGGGTAGTAGCAAAAGCAACAAACCTTAAACAAAAAAAAGGGGGGGGGGGGCATGGGGGATGAAGTTGTAAATTAATTACGGTGATTTCATCTTCGATAATCTATCATAATCGAGGATGATTTTTATTTTTATTTTTTTTTATTTTTTTTTATTTGATAATATATTTGATGATGTATTTCCCTCATACCCTCTGAAAAGCTATTCTTCTCTGCTTCTTAGAGTCCTTCTATACCCTCGTACCAATGGTATATACACAGAGTGACAAGTCGGCACAGGAAATAGTGTAAGACGCTGGGGGAAAATAATAAAGAGGTTGTCTGCCATGTACACAATCTCTCCAGGCCAAATCCAAGCAGTATTCATGTGTATAATACAAGTCAAATGTTCTGGCTAGTAAGAATTCATCTTCTATGCACATCTTCAGTTATCTCTGCGTGTGTGTAGGCTGTGCCCGATTGATGTGGGTGGGGAACGACTGACGTTTGTTTGGGTCCTAGTTGCCATACCTCCCCCCGGAGCACAGTTCAACCAGCCCCATTCCATCAAGGCAGTGATGTGTCCGCAATATATTCATTCGTATATATAAACCACTGAAAAATTAGCCTGCACAGGACTGGCAAGCCGTCTCGAACACACCAGGGCCGATCGCCACATTGTAGTCTATCATCTACAGCACGAACTGGTCTGACCAGTCCTACTCGACACTGCTATCAGTTCCAGTTACAACTGGAAATATATTTCCCTCATACCCTCTGAAAAGCTATTCTTCTCTGCTTCTTAGAGTCCTTCTATACCCACGTACCAATGGTATATACACAGAGTGACAAGTTCGGCACAGGAAATGATGTAAGACGCTGGGGGGAAAAAATAAAGAGGTTGTCTGCCATGTACACAATCTCTCCAGGCCAAATCCAAGCAGTATTCATATGTATAGTACAAGTCAAATGTTCTGGCTAGTAAGAATTCATCTTCTATGCACATCTTCAGTTATCTCTGCGTGTGTGTAGGCTGTGCCCGATTGATGTGGGTGGGGAACGACTGACGTTTGTTTGGGTCCTAGTTGCCATGCCTCCCCCAGGAGCACAGTTCAACCAGCCCCATTCCATCAAGGCAGTGATGTGTCCGCAATATATTCATTCATATATATATGCATATGGGCGACCCGGTATCCCACCGTCCCTTCTCCGGCGAGTGCCGGTCGCCCAGAAATGGAATGGCAAACCACTGAAAGCTTAGCCTGCACAGGACTGGCAAGCCGTCTCGAACACACCAGGGCTGATCGCCACGTTGTAGTCTATCATCTACAGCACGAACTGGTCTGACCAGTCCTACTCGACACTGCTATCAGTTCCAGTTACAACTGGAAACTGTGCCTTGAGGCACAACCCAATTATCATCTGTCAAGGTGTAAAACGCCATCAATATATTAATGCATTAACAATATCGTATGCATGAATATAAATGCACACACCATATGTGTTTGCCTAGGAAGCAAAAGGGAAACGCTGGACATCGTGTATTTACCGCTGTGTAAAAGAAAATCCGCACGCGGCCGACGCGTATATATAAAAATAAGTCAAGTACATGTGTATCTACCAATCAGCACTATACGTTTACGTTAATATAAAAACATGTACAAAATCGCCCATACATGGCTACTCATATATAACTACCATACATATGACCATTTTTATTTACTATATTCGTGTGTGCTGGGAAGTCGCATGACCAAGTAGCGAGTAGAGGTCACAGGCGAAAACTGTGAAACTAAGCCACGCAAAGGTTGTGCGAGGCACAGACCGCTCACGTGTCAGAATCCGCCTTTGTTGTAGAGAATCTCCGTTGTGTGTGTCGTTAGCCGAGGTTGGCCTCCTTTAAGGCACACACGGCTAGCTACTACCAAGCATTCCTGTATACCCGCCTCCGCTGCGGCTAATTCCGCAGCCGGATCTGGTACAAGCCCGCTCGACATTGCCATAGATTTAAAATTGTACACCTTTCAGCACAATGTAAATATCGTCTTGACAGTATTATCTGTAGACATCAAAACATGAAAAATATGTGTCCATTCTAGTATACAGACCCCACATATGTGTTTGCCATAACCGCCTTTCCCTATGTTTGTTCCTCCTTGCTACCACCCCCACCATCGGCTCTCACCCCGCCACTACCACCCCGCCTCTCGGTCATGATGGCAATGGCAGTAAGCATGAACCAAAACAGTGATGGCGACAGAAGTGTCAACAAACAGGGAACGCTAGGGGGGGGGGGGGGCAATAATAATAGTAAAGATGATAGAATTATTCATACATTATTTAACGATTAAATTTTTCCATGTTGTCATGTCGGTGTGTTTTTGAATATTTGTGTGATTTTGTTTTGGAACATGTGCAATATTAAATGTGAATTATACGTTTTATATTTGTAGGATGCTGCATTTCTACAGGACCATACTAGGTACCTGTATTCTGCCAGTGAGATTAGCAATTTCGTGTGATTGTCCTTTGAAGTTTTAGGGATAGTAGTTTAAGAAAATTGCCTTGTACATATCTGTTTTCTTTTTAGTGAATGTTTCAATGAGTTGTCTTAGTGTGTCTAGTGCAGGCTTGGACTGTTGGACATGTGTAATAGATGTGATCTTCAGTTTCCTGTATGTTTCTTCTAGCAGAGATTGACATTGTGCTATTTGTTTCGACCTGTGTGCTTGTTTTTCAGTTGTAGGTGACATGTTAAATATTAAACGGTACGTAATTTCTCTGGCTTTGGGTTTGATGTGTGGATTGTTAAGATTGGTGAAAGTACATGTGTAGTCCTGTATGTAGTATCGTTGTCCTCTTTTAATTCTCAGTTGTAGTGGGGGAGCCTGTTGCTTGACGAGGTATTTATAAATCTGGCGTGTTGTCTGTTGTATTAAGTGCTCGCGTCCTTGGAGTGCGTGTATACATGTTTTGTAGAAGGCGGGTAGTGGTCCAAAGTGGTGTGGTGAGCTGAGTTGTATTCTCCTAAGATGTTGCAGTCTAGTTCGATGTAATAAAGCGCTAGTGGGTGTTGTTTTGGTTGGTTGAGAATGTGCCCTATATGTTGGATTCTGAGCGCTTGTATTTTTGTGTCTATGTCTTGCAGCCCTATTCCCCCGTGTTGTTTGTCTTGTATGAGTGTCTTATGCTGTATGCAATAGATTGTGCTGCCAAAGATGAAACGTCTGATGTGTTTGTTGATGTCTGTGATTGTCTGTTTTGGAGGGTCTAGCACTGTGACTAAATATATAATCTTGGGAATAATGAATGTGTTTACAATGATGCTCCTACCAAATATTGTGGATGTCTTATACTTGTATCTATGCAGTATGTCTATTATTTGCTGTGTGAGGTTTTGCCATGTCTGTGTGTGTATCTGCCTGGAGTTGTTTGGGAATGTTATACCATATATCTTGATGTTGTCTGTGACTGTTAGGTCAGGTGGAAAGTCTGCCTTGTTTCGCCACTTGCCGAGACCCACTATGTGTGACTTATGGATATTTAGTTTTGCCCCGCTCCCCTTACCAAACTGTGTAAAGGTGTGGAGTATATTTGTAATGGATTTGTTGTTGGCGGGGAAGAAAGCGGTGTCGTCAGCATATGCGATCAACTTTCGCTCTCCTCCCCCTGGTATGAAAGTGCCTGTGATGTTCGTGTCTTGTCTGATTGCTTCGAGTAGTGGTTCTAGGGCTAGCACGTATAGGAGCGGTGATAGGGGACATCCTTGTCTCACCGACCTTGTGAGCCGGAAACCCGCAGTAAGTGTGTGGTTTACCAACACCTTACTTTCGGGCCTCCGGTACAAGATCTCTATCCACTGCCTAAAGTACCGGCCCAAGTTGCAGCGTGTTAAAGTCTTATATAAGTAGGAGTGGGAGATTCTATCAAAGGCCTTCTCCTGGTCCAAGGACAAGAGGGCGGCCTGACAGTCCCTTCTCCTGTGTGTATGCGATGATGTCTCTTAATAAAATGCGTATGCTGGTGGATGTTTCCTATGTGGTACCCCGCATTGTTGGTCTGTGTGTATAAGCGTTGACATAAAGGGTCTCAGTTTGTGGGTCAATGCTTTTAGCAAGTATTTTGTAGTCAGTGTTGAGTAGTGATATGGGTCTATAGTTCTTCATGTGCGTCTTATCCGTATTGTCCTTAGGTATGAGTGTTATGTATGACATGTTGCAACTGTCTGGTAGTTGTTTTTTGTCAAAGGCGTCTTGATATACTTTAAGAAGAAGACCACCTAGGATAGGAAAGAAATGTTGGTAGAATTCTACAGTCAAGCCGTCCGGTCCCGGTGTCTTGTCTTTGTTCATTTTACTGAGTGCGTGTGTTATGTCAGTCAGTGTTAGTTCTGCGTCTAGTGTGTCTTTGTCTGCGTCTGACAACTGTTTACTATACCGTAGAAAGTTGTCCTGTATCTGTGTGTCTACTGTTTCTGCTGTGAATAGATGTGTGTAGTATTGATTGAATGCTTCTGTTATATGTGCTGGGTCTGTTTGTGTGTTACCCTGCATGTCTATTACTTTGCTTATCTGTCTACTGTGCTGTACGTTCTGCTCAATTGCCAAATACTGTTTACTGGGGATCTCTTGCGTGATTGTGTTGAGTTTTGTTCTGAGAAGAGCGCCTAGATATCTATGTTGCTGGTATTGCTCTAGTTGTTCTTCTAATGTGTGTAAGTGTGGTGAATTGTTGTCTACCTGCTTTGTTAGTTGAATGGCTATTTGTATGATTTGTTCTTGTCTTAACCTTTCTTTGTGTATGATGGATGCAAGTTTTTGTGTTCTGCTTCGTATTGTGTTTTTTAATAAGTCCCAGTATTGTCCTATGTTTTCCGTTGGTATGTTGTCAGTATATGTGTGTAAGAGTTGTGTCATATATTCTACATATTCTGCGTGCTTGAGGAGTGTGTTATTTAGTTTCCAATGCGGCGACCTTTTAGATGTTTGTGTGTTCGTATAATTTGTACTGATGTGTACTAATACAGCTTTGTGATCTGTGTATTGTAATGTCTCCTGTAAGTGCTTGGCGAGTATTATGTGGTGTGTTGCTGGTATATATATCCTATCTAGTCTAGTTGCCCTATTGAGTGTTTTGTTTTTGTGTGTTGTTTCTCTACTATCTGGATGCGATTGCCTGTATGCGTCTATTAAGTTGTGTGTGTCTAATATGTTTTGCAATGTCTCTAACTGATTCATGCCTTCTCTGTTGGTTCTCCGCACTTGTGCCCTGACATCTCCTCCTACTATGTCAGAGGTGTCAAGGACACAGTTGTAATCACCACAGAGTATGACATTCTGTCCCCTGTATGTGTTTGTGAGTGTTGTATCTAGATCTTCGTAAAACTGTGGTTGATAGTTGTAGTTTGGCGGTGCATGAATGTTTACTAGAGTATATGTGTGTGTGTTGTTTCCTATTTGTGCTATAATGATTCTGCCCTGATTGTCCCTGTTGGTGTTTAGTATGTTCCATCTATCTGATGTCTGTAATATAGCTGTCCCTGAACCTGTGTTGTGGACGGCTAAACTAAAGTATGCGTGTTTCAATCCTAGCTGTGTTTTAATGTGTGCACATTGTACGTCTGAATGTATATTTGTTTCTTGTATTAGGATAAAGTCTGGTTTGTACTTGTGTATGAGTTGTATTATGTGATGTTGTTTTGTTCTTAGTCCTGAAATGTTAATTGAAATAATAGTTAATTCACCCATTCACACATATCAAATAATCCTATGAAAATCTCCGAAATACACTCTATTAAGTTACTTCTATCTAACACCACAAAGTGTCACAAGTATCCTTTGCGCGAGTGTTAATTGTGTAATGTCTTTAGTCCAGTCAGTTTAGATTGTGTCTTCCTGGGTGTCTTGTGGTTATCATCTTCTGAGTCCGTGTCGATAAGTAGGGCGTGTGTTGTTGAAGCGTCACTGCTATCCTCCTCCGCTGTGTCTTCTGATTCGTTGTTTACATTGTCTTGGGTATGTTTTCCTTTTGTTGACAGGTGTCTTTCTCATTTATGTGGTGTGGCTGCTGTTGACGAATCCTGTGTGTCGTTCCCCTGTCTCTGTTCTGGTTGTCTCTTTCTCTTGGTTTTCTTGGACACCACCTTGATAAATTGTTCTTTCTCTTGTGGTGTTCCCGTGTCTGGACTTTTCTTGGGCTTTATGAGGTGCCTCTCTTTTTGGCGCATCTTTAAAGAGGCTTGCTGTTGGTGTGCTACTGAGCGGTGGAAACTCAGTAGCCAATATTCCAGACAGTACTGGGTGATCTGTGGCTTTGGCTATCGGTTTCCCACCACCCTCTGTGGTTTGCGTCTGCAGTTGAGATTGTGGTTTCTCTGCAGGTTTCTCTGCCGGCCTGCGTCTGTTGGGGCATTTGTTTGCCCAGTGGGAGTCCATCCCACATGTGGGGCAGGCTATCCTCCTGCCGGCAACTGTCAGGAGAACCCTGTGATTGCCATTAATGACACCTGGAGCTTCTATATTTACGTAGTGTGGGGATGTCTCGTGTGGGCCGGCATAGTGCTCCCCACCTACCTCCGGCGTTTTGCAAGCGGAAGACCTCTGCTTCTGTGTCGCCCTGTTACCGCGCCAACAAAGTCTCTGACCCCTTTCGGGGTTACTGTAATCGGGAGCCAGTGTATTGTTACACGCGTCCTCTCCTTGTCGGCGTGTTCAATGGTGACCTTGATACCTTCTTTCGCCAGATTGAAGGATTTCCCATGTAGCAAGTTATACTGGGCATCGCTCATCTCTCCGGTGAGAGCACAGAACCATTTGGTTGGCTGTTCGTATCGGTAAAGTTCGCCCAGCACATTTGGCGACAAACCAGACGGGCCCATCAGCAGTCCAGCAATCAATCGAGGATGATAGGCGAAAGATTTCTACGTTGTGAAGAGAAACCAGAGTAACAAATTATTCGATCAGATGGCACATATCCCTCAAGGTCGTGCAGGTTTTTTATACTGTTGTTACATTGCATTAAACCTAATGTAAAATATACGTAATAAAGAAACAAAATATGTCACCCACTTATAATCTTCGTATTAGAACCATCATGATAGCATTTAAGTGTCAGATTCCAGTATGAGTTATTCAACAGCAAAATTGTCAATCAAATTATCCGAAACAAACTCCGAAGAGTCATGTCCCTTCTTAACAGTTAAATAAATATTATGCCCAATTATTTTACGGATAACATCTTTCCCCTCCCCTCCCCTCCTCTCTCCTCCCCTCCCTTCCCCACCTATCTCTCGCGCGCGCGCGTGGGAGTGAAGGGACACAAATAGGACGCCGGTTTTATGACTTCATTTCAGATCTTGTCAGTTTTTCCTCAAAATATTATGAAATGATAAATCGTATTCTGTATTCTTAAAGTTAATTTCCTAACAGTGGACAGCAGTTTGCATATTTCAGAAATGAGCTCATCTTCGGGATTTTAATCTTCTGTATAATTTAATACACACACATGTCCGGCCGGTCTCCCTGGCCTACGAGTTAACGTCTTTCTCCGTGATCCCGTATATTCTCGTGCATAACGTAACCTGCGCGGGAATCGGTAGTGGTTCTCGCCGAGTTTGGTGACTTACGGGGTATGTGAGCCGGTCGCTCAGAAAACAATGGCACACTACTGAGCGTTATCTTGCCTAGTAGATCAACAGCAGGTGAAAAATGCTGGTGTTGACTGCAACGTCCTGTAAGGGATATGCAACATTTATATATATATATATATATATATATATATATATATATATATATATATATATATATATATATATATATATATATATATATATATATATATATATAATAACGAATTAGACATGACCGTGGGCCAGTGCAAACCTTTTGAAATGTCTGCCTTACTGGTATCAAAGGCCTAGGTCAGGGGTCACCAAACTGTTTTCACGGCGAGCCGGATAACTGACAGAATGACGAGCGGTGGCCGCATACTCATTCGTTCGTAATCCTGTATACCTGCGTTCGAAACACAGTTTCGAGCGATTTTGCAGCAGACCGCGTTGCGCTGGTTTTTTACGCTATGGTATGGGCGCCGGTCGTTCAGAAACAATGGCAAACTACTGAACGTAAACTTGACAGGACATCAACAACAGCAAAAAAATGCTGTTGTTGACGGCAAACTTCCTGTAAAGGATATGCAACTAACTTTAATAATACTTGCAAGCCAGAACGAAAGCTTTGGGGAAAAAAGACGAAAAACTAAGTTAATCACGGGTGAGTGGCGTGCAATGCACAAACAACATAGACAACCAAAATATTTATTTACTAACAAAAGTTATCAAAGAAGGCGACGTTAGCAAAAAGATAGATACATCAGACCTAGTGTGCACATATCAGAATCTCACAAAGTAAGCAGCAGAAAAGGTTAGTGAGATTTGTGAAACTGATATTTGGCTTTCAAGATATCATCAATGTTTGGTTTGGAATTGCTGCATCCAATCAAGAGAATTGCTTTCAAATGTTCATCAGTCAATCTCGTTCGATGTGTTGACTTCACATACTTCATTTTTGAAAATGTTTGCTCACAGACATAAGTTGTTCCAACCACTGATGCCATACCGATGAACAGAGCGCCCGGAATGTGCAAATCTTCCAACTGTGTCCTGATCTGCCCCATCAGACCCTTCCTCACTCCAGCCATGTTTTCCCCCCATCAACTGTAACACCTCGAAGCTGATTCCACTGAAGGTTATAGTCTTGCAATAATTTTTGCACTTCCATGAAAATGTCTTTTCCAGTTGTTGTTCCATGCATGCTGCAACGGATGCCAACTCTTCCGTTATCTGAAAGTCCTAAGTTGACATCTACGAATGAACACGAGAAGTTGTGACGTACTCGAGAGATCAGTAGACTCATCCAGTGCTAGAGAATGCCACAAAAAGTTCCTAGTTTTATCGCGTATCTGTAGCACTATGTTCTCTCCAAGTTCTTCTGTTCTTCGCACAACTGAACTTGCCGAAAGGCTGATAGTTCCAAACAAATCGGCTTTCTCTGGACACAAGTCATTTGCTGCTTCCATCATACACTCTTTGATGAAGTTGCCATCAGTAAACGGTTTACCTCGTTCTGCCATCTTATGCATTATTTTGTAACTTGTACGAGTGAGAGATTCAGTTTCAGCAAATTTTCTCGTGAAGAGATTTCTTTGTGTGTTTCTAAACCACGTTTTGTGGACTCATATTTCTCAGAGCGCAACTTTCCAGAAAACTGTGAATATGTTGATAGATGTTTTGTTTCGTGGTATCGCCGAAGATTTTACGCTTTCAAAACGGCAACACTTTCGCTGCATATTACGCAACTGCTTTTCTGGTCCTTTGTTTCCACAAAGAAGTACTTTACTCCCCATTCTTCATTGAAAACGCGACACTCGGCGTCCACTTTTCTTTTCTTAGTAGCCATAATGAAGGGTGAAGTACACGGGATCTGAAAATGAAAAAGAAAACAACCAATGCATTAGAAATATATAAGATTAAAATCCTATTGAAACACAAGAAATGCAGAAGTTAAAATCATATTGAAATACAAGAAATGCAGAAGACTAGAGATCACTGGTGAATCTATGGCTCACCAAGATATGTACAGAACGTACAACGTAACAGACAAATAAGCAAAATATCAGACATGCAAGGAAACATGCAGACAGAAACACCACACATAGAGACTGCTTTCCAACAACACTACACACAACTATTCACAGCAGAGACAGTCGACACACAGATACAAGACAACTTCTTACAGTACACAAAGAAATTATCTGACACAGACAAAGACACACTGGACACAGAACTGACACTGACAGACATAACAAAGGCACTAAGCACACTAAACAAAGACAAAACTCCAGGACCAGACGGTTTGACAGTAGAATTCTACCAACACTTCTTTCCTATTCTAGGCAATCTTCTCCTCAAAGTCTATCAGGAAGCCTTTGACAAAAAATATCTTCCGGACAGCTGCAACATGTCTTACATTACACTCATATGCAAGGATAAAACTGACAAAACACAACTGAAGAACTACAGACCAATTTCCTTACTCAACACAGACTACAAGATACTCGCCAAATCACTCACCAACAAACTTAAACCTTTCATGCCAACACTAATACACCCAGACCAACAGTGCAGTGTCAAAGACAGAAATATACACAATCACACACACCTCATTAGGGACATTATTAACTACACACATGGAAAAGACTGTCCATCCTCCATCTTATTCTTGGATCAAGAGAAGGCCTTCGACATAATTTCCCACACTTACCTACATAGGACACTAGAACACTGTAACATAGGAGAGTACTACAGGCAGTGGATACAGATCTTGTACAAAAATCCTGAGAGCAGAGTGTTGGTGATCCATTCACTGACAGCTAGCTTCAGGCTCACGAGATCTGTAAGACAAGGATGTCCCTTATCACCACTCCTGTATGTGCTCACACTAGAACCTTTATTAGAGAAGATAAGGCAAGACACTAGTATTAAAGGAACCTTCCTGCATGGGATAGGAGAGCAGAAGCTCATCGCCTATGCAGATGACACTGCCTTCTTTCTCACCAGCAACACATCAATAAGGAATATACTCCACACCTTTACCCATGTTGGAAAAGGCAGTGGAGCCAAAATTAATGTACAGATATCACAGATAATGGGCCTGGGAAAGTGGAAACAAAAGGCTGATTTCCCTCCAGATCTGAAACACATAGACACCATGAAGCTGTATGGGATCACATTTCCAAGCGATCCCACAGAAACACACAGACAGACATGGCACGCACTTACCGAACAGATCACAGACATGTTACACAGGTATAGGTACAAGACATCCACAATATTTGGTAGAAGCACAATAGTCAACACATACATATTACCCAAAATAATATATTTAGCGACAGTACTGGACCCTCCTAAACAGACCGTCACAAACATAAACAAACAAATCAGACGCTTCATCTTCACCAACACGATACACAGCATTAAACACAAAACTCTCATACAAGACAGGAAACAAGGCGGGATTTCACTACAGGACATCCAGACAAAAATACTGTCACTTAGAATCAGTCACATAGGTAAAATCATCAGGCACCCAGAACAGAACAGACTAGCACTATACTACATAGGCCACAACATCAAACATCTCACACCTCTTAACAATGCAACTGCACACTACCAGGGAAGACTGCCAACATTCTATCAGACATGCATACAGGCAATAAAAGGACATGAACAGTTAATACAGCAAACAACACACACAATATACAAACATTTAGTTAGCGAACAAGCACCATCACTAAGACTTAGGATTAAAAGAGGACACAAATACTTCATGACTGACTTCACATGCACCTTTTCAAACCTACACAACAAACATATAACCCCAAAAGCTAGGGAGATCACATATAGACTGTTATATGACCCCCACAACACAGGTAGAAGCATACATATCCAAACAATGTCAATTATGTAGAAACAACACACAAGAGACAGAGGAACACATTTATTATACATGTCCAACAATTACTGCCACACGCGCAACACTCAAACACCTCATACAAACACACACAGGCAAACAAACCGACATATATAAAGCAATTTTTCTCAATACTATACCAATGACATCTAAGGACATACATACAAAACTACTTGTAGCACTTTCTTACTACAGACAACTTATATGGACCTGCAGAAATTTTGCCAGATACAAACACCACACATATAACACACATTTAGTTTCCTTTATGTACACGCACAATATATCACAACTATTTCCAGAGTAAATCATATGTGTTCTTCCTTATTGTATTACAAATTTGGTATACATGAGTGCGAGAAAGAAAGAAGAAACTGTGAGTGAATGGTGAGTGAATGATTAAAAAGATCACATATGGTCAAAAGACCAATAAAAATCCCTTATGTAAAGAATAGTGGAAGTATAAATGCTTGTATTATTTACTTCAAAATGATGGTTTCAACCCTTATAGATAAAGGGGAAAAGAAAAAAGGAGAAAAGAAAATCAACTCTTCCCATTCCAAATTACTATTAATGGAATGTTTGCTTTAAATTCACTTGTTGTGCTATACTACCACCACTACTAAGATTATCACTTTAGTAAATAGAACCACATATCTATCATATTATTATTATTATTATTATTATTATTATTATTATTATTATTATTATTATTATTATTATTATTATTATTATTATTTTCACTATTATTATTATCATTATTATTATTACTATCATTATCTTACCCTTATTATCTTTAGTATAATTAATTTCAAAGTATTAATGATATCATTATTAATTTACATCTTCATCTCCCATGTCCCCCCCCCCCCTCTTTGCTTAAGGTTTGTTGCTTTTGCTACTACCCCCACTGGTTTGTTTCAAACATTTGTCCTGCCTGTACCATCATTAGTGGTCATGAGGCATTGGTGGAGTGGAACCATTTGGTGAGAGTGTAGTGAGAGAAACAAAAATGTAAACATTTCCCTTTCTCTTTGTCATCCCCTTTGAATCATGTGAGTGAGTGTTGAATGAATGGATACAAAATCACATATGGTTACCAAACCAATGATACTGTAAAAAATTTTGTAAATACAAATGCTTGGGGAAATGAGGAAAAAAATCCAACTCCTTTTACTCCAACTATCATTAAAAACTGCAGTTTGCATTTGTAGGTACCTGCTATGCTATGTTAACACCATTCCAAAGAAAATCATCCTAGTAAGTGCAATCACAATTTGTAAAAAGTTTATCATTTCATAACTATTATTACCATTGCTGGTTTTTATATTGGCTGTTATTACCCTCAGTATGTCTCTTCTTGTCATTATTATCATTGTCTTCATTAGTAATAAAACAAAAACCCTTTTCCCATGTGCCCCCCCCCCCTTCCCCTCGCTCATGGTTGTTGTTGCCTTTGCTGATACCCACACCAGTTTGGTTCAAATATTTATCCTGCCTTTACCATCATTGCCCAGACAGTGGTGGTGAAGGCATTAGTGGAGTGGAACAAATTGGTGAGAGGATGGCAAGAGAAACAAAAATGTAAAGATTTCTCCCTTTCCTTGTTTAACCCACATTCACGTGTAAATGTGTTCAAGGAATGGAATATGCTAATGGATAAATGTCCTATGTTGTAAACACAAAATATCACAGATATCTCCAGAGTAAACACAAGTACTCTTCTTTCTGATTTTAAAATTTAGTACACATGAGTGCGACGAAGAACCAAGAAGATGTGAGTGAATAACGAATGAATGAATACATAACCACATATGTTTACCAAACCAATGAGATTGAAAAATTTGTGCAAATACAGATGCTTGTTTACTTTTTACAACAACAACAACAACAAAAATGAAGGGGAAAAAATGAATGAACCCTTACAAATAAGACCAAAACAATAAGCAAGGAGAAAAAGATAACCAACTCCTTTTACTTCTACTATTATTGAACACTGCTTGTTGCAATTTATATGTACCTGCTATGCTATGCTAACACCATTCCTAGGAAAATCATTCTAGCAAATGAAATCACAGCTTTGGAAAGTGGGATCATTATCATAACTATTATTATCATTGCTGTTACTATCAGTACTGTTATCACCCATAGTAGGTAAATGTTGGTCATCATTATTATTGATGTATTTGGTTTATTTGCATTATTATTATAGTTACCTTTATTAATATATAACCTCATCTCCCATGTGACCCCCCCCCCCCTTTCCCTTGCTCATGGTTTGTTTATTGCCTTTTCTGACACCCTCACCTTGTGGTTCCAAAAAATTGTATTGCCTTTACCATCATTACCCATTAGTGTGGTGGGTCAAATGGGTGAGAGTGGTACAATGGAAACAAAAATGGAAAGCTTTTATCCTTCTCCCTATCTACTCCACTTCACATGTAAATATGCCTAATGAATAAAATATGCACACGTACGGTTACATACACGCCCACATGCAACGCTCCGTAAACACACCTACACAAATACTAAATACACAGAACGCATGCAGCAACACAAACATTATAAATGCAACCACTACCCTTTCTGCCTTGTAAACCCCGATACACCTCCCTTCCCACCATCTTGATACTGTTTGTTTGTTGATGCTGCTGCCAACCTCTCCATTTGTCTCAAACTTTTTATACTGCCAGTTTCATCATTACCGAGTGGTGGTGATGAAATTGGAGGTTTTAGAGCCGACAGGAGAGGGAGACGGCAGGGGAAATAATATCGGTGCACTATCATCATGCTGTTTTTTCTGTAAGGTTATACCCTACAACAAATTCAATGTAGAAATGTTTAAAATGTATAAAATATTTGTATTTTTGCGCATATGTCACCTACACGCCAACATGCAACGCTCTGTAAAAACACAAACAATACAATTCGCAAAAAAAAAACAATCAATTACATGAGTTACTTCCATGTTGTATTTAGAAGCTACCGTTAGAAAAAAATTCAAATGTTACATCTAGTTATCAAAATAATTAAAATAGAAATAACAAATAATACTAAAGATTTACGTGGAGAGGAGCAATATAATGAGTCTAAAGACTATTTTTCAGACCCTACACCTTAGGGTATATTAGAATGAATGTTACGAATGGTTTAAAAATGTAACATACTATCATCATGTTATTCCGGTGAACGTAGGTGTCAACAACTCACTGACAGGCCTCATCGGGTACTTCTCTCACACCAATACAAGAATACTTGCAAGTCGTGTGGGAGGCAAAATACATAGTGCAGTTTATTGCCATTGGCTCGCTACAGCAGTGAACAGTCGCTAATGAAACACATAACACTCTACCACAGAATCCTCTATCACAAATAGCTAACCACTATGCTACTTTCTATCTATGTAGTTACAACAAAACCCTAGCTCTATTCTAAACGAGGTGTACTCGACACGTCCTGTCTCCCGTCTGCCAATCTTTTCCCCAGCCGGTACACACCACGCGGAGTCCCCTTCACCTTGACGCGTGTTGCCTCACCTGGCACGCTTGATGGCAAACGTGTCATGTTGAGTGTCTACTCAACTTCTCCCGCTACCACGAGGCGTGATGCTTATCGTGGTTAGAGTGCTAACTCTCTGAACCACGCCTCGGGCACAGTATCCCCTCATGGCCTCTTTAAGATTACCTGCTCTTCCTGGCTGAGGGGATGTGTTCAAGTCTTTGACACACACCCGCCCCTCCTGTGTTGCGTCACCAACTTTCACTCATTGGTTGTGACGCAAGAGGTTTCTAAAAAATTAGTGTCTCTAATTTTTGTCAAAGACTCTAGATAACCTGGCTTTGGGCATTCTAATAGACTCCTACTGACTTTTACCACAATGTAGCGAAACTTTACTTGGCTACTGGCAATCGCCACAAACTTGACTGGTTGGCGTGAGCCCTTTCTCACATGCTATATTATACTTATTAGAGGTATGTCTGAACCGGACCGTTGTCTTATAAGACCTGCCCTCACATAGTAAATTAACTTACTACCCATCCAAAGTTGACTTTCTTAGGGTCAACACATGAATTGCTTCATGTCCCCCATATAATATCTAACAACCATTATACAAGAGTGTGTGCGATAGGTTTTACCTACATCGCTTCCGCGTGTAAAGTTCCATTTCACTGTTAAGATAGTTTTTCGTTGTCTATTATGTCCCCTGACCCAAAGTTATCTCCCTTTGATTTACAAAAAGTGTATGTAATTTATATGTTTGTTTTCCTGGTTGTTTGCGTGTTTGTATGTAATTAATCTACTAATTTAATTCCCTACTCTATGTTTCTAATTTTTTTATGTGTATGTATATCAGTTTTTTTTACGGGTCATAATTTGGTTAAATGTGCCCACAAACAGGTGCATAACACTAATTCATGACTACATTCCCTGGTTATGAAACCCAAAATACTGTAATCTAAGTTCTAACCTATATTACAGACAACACATTCACATTAGCACATGTTCACTAACGAAAAACAACAATCACACAAACAAACGTTAAAAGTTAAGCGAGGCAGCAGAAGAATCCGTTGACCAACCTCCCTCTCTCCTGTCTCTCTTCCATTCGTTTTCACATTCAAACTTCTGTCATACTCCTTTCACTCCTAATTCTATCATACATCTTTTATCCTTATATACCCATTCTTCTGATTATTTAAAAACCTTTGAGTAACACTGTACAGATTCGGCGCAGTTTATGACTGTCGAGCCCAATGACTGTGCGTAAGTCGCTGCACGAGTCATCTATTTACACTATATTTACATGGATGAGACCGTGTTGATAATTCGTCCCCTTGATCTCATCGTACAGTATATTACATTAATCTAAGACTCTACACTATAACATAGTAATCCTATTTCTATATCTCAGTATTTGATGTGTTATCTAACTTTTGTCATGCTAATTATCTGATATGTTTATCTAATCTAAGGGATGTAATCTAACTATTTCACTGTACATGATGTGATGTGAGTTATGTACCTTAATTAAATGGATGATGTGAACAGAAATTATATACTTTTCTACCACTATATTACCTAATTTTTTTAAATTGACAAGAAATTATATGATTGATGTTCTTACTCTAAATGGTGTAAATGATGTAAGTTCACTTATGTAATGTAAAATGATAATACTAATAAATGGTAATGTTTGATCGATGGTATGATTTCACTAAGATGGAATAAGCTAAACTATATTGCAGTTAAATGAAATATCACAATCTAAATGGTGCTATGTCTATCACTATTTTAATTTAATAAACTATATTTATGTTTAATCTAATATTGTGATTTAAATTTAAGTTAAGTAACCGGGTTAATTACCGTACTACCTAAACTATTTAACTAAATGAGAATTATTATCTTACCTAATTCTATCTCCAATTTATCATTATTTTAAAATATTTAATTACATATCACATTAATTTTATATACACTGTCTTCAGTTCCTTCAGGATAGTAGTTGCCTTCATGTTTGCACATTTGTTGTATAGGCATAATCAATCTACACAATTTGCCTGGGTATCTGAAATACATTATACAGTCATACTAGAGTTTTCTCGGTAGTGCCCGTGTAGAGATTCGCTGGTGTCGTAGCTCAGTCTTTTTCGTGTCTATAACTAAGCACTGTTCTGACACTGTTCTCTGTATTTCACATACATGATACACCGGAATGGAGCCTAGTTGAAAATGAGCTGTCCTATTACACACGGTAGTATCTACGTTCTGCAGCACAGTTCTTTAGTTCATGTCTGCGGACACCTGATAGTTCATTGTACTTGGATCATTATTTAGCACATAAAGTAGATGTATATGTAACACATTTTATATACATTATTGTAATCTATTTATGTACTGACTATCACTCTCTCTCTATATGCGGACTTTCGGGTATTTCTACCCCTGATGGTCTACTAAGGGTATCAGCTAAAATGTTCTCTTTACCCTTGATGTGTTCTATACTAAACGTATAGTTCTGCAAAATAAGAGACCACCTGTATATCCGGTCGTTTCGGTGCACCCCGGACTGGATGACTGTAATGGGAGAATTATCTGTCTGGACAATGAAGTGTACACCTGCCAGAAATCGATGGAGCTTTCTCACCGCATAGATGACGCTTAGGGCTTCTAGTTCTGATATTGAATATCTGGACTCGGCAGGTGTGATCTTACGGCTCACGTAACAAATCGGGTGGAAGATGCCCTCATAAAATTGGCCTAGGACTGCAGCGATGGAGATCCTGCTGGCATCTGTCCTAAGATAATAAACGAGCCCAGGATTAGGCAAGCGGAGGATGGGAACATTACTAAAAAGCATTTTCAATTTTGACAATGCAGAAATTAATAATGCATCTTTCACATCTAATTTCACCGATGCTTTTAAAAGATTAGAAAATACACTTGTAATGTTTGCTAAATTTGGAATAAATTTACTATAGTAGTTAACTAATCCCAAAAGACTCCTAACCTGCTTTTTACTAGTAGGCATGGTCAGATTCATAATTTTTGTAATAATCCTATTGTCAGTCTTCAGTTGACCTTGAGAGATGACATGACCCAAAAATTCAATTTCTTTTAGGCCTAATTCAACTTTGCTCGGTTTGACAGTGAGACCGAAGAGTCGCAACCTATCAAAGACATGTCTCAGTTTCAGTAAGTGTGTAGTCCAGTCTTCAGTATGGACACATATATCATCTATATAGGTCACAGTATTCGTCACTCCATGTAATAGATCTCTAGTTAAGCGTACGAAAGTGGCAGGAGCATTTCGAAGTCCGAAAGGAAGAAATCGCCATTCGTATAATCCTAAAGGTGTTGAAAACGCAGTAAGATGCATAGATTGAGCCTGCATAGGGACCTGCCAGTATCCTTTAGTAAGATCTAGTTTTGAAAAGATTTTTGAAGTAGACATGTCCAAGATAAGATCTTCGCAGGAAGGAATCGGTTCTGCGTCGATCTTAGTGATGTTATTAAGTTTTCGATAGTCCACACAGAGTCGAATTGTGGAATCCTTCTTCTTAACTAGGACGATTGGAAACGAGTACTCAGATGTAGACTTTTGGATAATCCCGCTAGCCTCTAAATTAAGAATTTCCTTATTTAGATTTTCCCTATAGCTAAGTGGGATAGAGTACGGCCTGCATTTAATAGGCTTGAGGTCCGAAAGAAGAATGGAGTGTTCGATTCTGTCCGTTCTACCTGGGATGTCAGAGAATAGGTCTTTGTATTCAGTTACTAAATCAACTAATTGTCTTCGTTGAATGTCTGTTAGTCCCTGATCTATATGTATACTGTCCAATGTCGCCGTTTTGTCTACAATGGGAACGGGTAGTTCCATTCCGTCGTCGTCTCCCTGATTCAGTACGGTGGTGGTGCTAAGTGTGTATTCTGTTAACTCACTAGATGTATTGCCATTGTCGGAACTGCCAGTCTCGCTAACTAGTGTAGTTGCGTTATGTATGTCTTTCGTCTGATCACTTGGTGATGGTGCAATATGTTCGTCTGTCTCTACTCCTGTCTCTTGTCTTGAAAAGTAAGGTTTCAACATGTTGACATGGAATATCTTTAAGTGTCCGTTTATTGATATTTCATAGTCAACATCTGAAATTCTGCGTACCACCTTGAATGGCCCTTGCCATGAGGTCAATAGTAAATTTCTTTTGTCTGGAAGTAGCAAGAGTATGTCTTGATCTGGTTCAAGTTCAATTGTTCTTGCCCCTTTGTTGGCATATTGGCGGTAGATTTGACCCTTCCTCTCCAAAGCTGCCTTAGCTATAACACACGATTTCATGATCTTGTCTCGTGTTTCCGTCACCATTTCATAAGGTGTTTTTGGGGTAGGAATCTCTATTGAGTTAGTTACTATTTGGTGGTAAATAGTTAGGGGTCCACGTGGGTTAGCCCCGTAAACTAATTCAAATGGTGAGAAACCCGTGCTTGAATGGGGAATCTCCCGATAGGCGAACAGCACTGTTGGTAACAGTGTATCCCAATCAGCTGGGTTTTCTGCTGTCACCTTAGCCAGCATATGCTTTAGATCACCGTTAATTTTCTCTACAATTCCGTTGCTGGCTGGATGGTATGCTGTCGTAAAATGTTGTTTAATACCTAACATTTTTGTAAGGGCTTGCGTTGCAGCCGATATGAACTGAGTTCCACGATCGGATAAAATGGTTCGTGGGAATCCGAATCGTGAGAACAGATGTAGAAATACATTGGCAACGTCTTTGGAGGTGATGTATTTCAAAGCTACTGCCTCAACCCACCTTGAACATAGGTCGACCATTGTCAATATGAAGCGATTTCCTTTGCTGGACACCTGATTAAGGGGACCAACAATATCTACCGCCACACTCTCAAATGGCCTAGAAGCCAATGTAGAAGGCTGTACTTCAGCTGTAGGATGTTTACCCTTACGTACTAATTGTTGACAGACATTACACGAACGACAAAATGATTTTATGTCATTGCAAAAACCTGGCCAATAGAAATGAGCCTGAATTCTGGCCCTGGTCTTATCATATGCAAGATGACCAGCAAACGGTGACTCATGTGCAATTTTCAGCACAGTTAGACGATGTTGTTCAGGTAACACCGTTTGCTGAATCTCATGGTTATCAGTAGTATAATATCTTGTTAAAATACCATTATTCAGTCTAAAGAACCATGATGCATTTTTTGTTACTTTGGCTTTCTCTTTCAATAATTTTAAGTATGGTGACACACTAGGGTCAGCTTTTTGCTGATCTATAAATTTCTGTCTGTTGGTGTCATCTGTGCCTGTTGGGGAAAGCAACAGTAATCTTTCTTCTTGCAATGTGTCTTGATGTTTCACACTGTCTGCCCTTGTTGTTGCATTAACTGCATTTAATTTCTCCCATGCCACTATTTCTTCATTAGTGCATTGTTTCAGTTGGGGTAAGCACCCCAAAATTAAGTCAGTACAAGGGTTGTTTAGTATTGCACAAGTAAAGGTACCAGAGAGAAAAGGAGAATCAATATGGGCTTTTGCCAAAGGGTAAATTTCAATGTTACCCGAGAAGGTTCGACACTTGACCGTATCACCTGTGTAATCACCCGGATTCACCAGTTCTTTCCGAAGACCAATAAGGGTGCTGCCGCTGTCCAGCAAACATTGGCATGGTACATTATTGACCATTGCATTGTGGAACACAAGATTGCCTCTGGAGGCTAATGCTGCATTTACATTCTCAGAGGAGAATGGTACTGTATGCCCACATTCTAGTTTCCCATCTGCATGGAATTGGTGACATCGTTCACAGCTGTCAAAGCTTAACATATCGTTTGCACTACAAACGTCTTCACACTGATTAAATGGCAGTTCATTCTCAACCTCACATTCACTCTCACTACCACTATCTGAAGAGGTGTCAATCAGAATAGCATTGCTAGCTTTCATACGTTGGCGGCCCGAGGCACTTATTACTATAATGCCCATAGCTGGAACAAAAAAAACATTTAATGGCCCGCCTGTATGCCGATCTTTTGCTCTGCTGTTTCTTGATCACTTTTTCAAGATGCGCCGGATAATTTGGCGATTTGTCACACATACCATAAGAATCATGTACAAGTTGACAATGTATGCATTTGGACACTTTCATGTCTTTCTTATCATATTTCTGAAATGGTTTTCTATTACTCTGATATTTTGGTTGATCTTTCACAAAAGAAACTATTTCAGAGTCATTTGAAGTTTTAAAGACATCTCTGTTAGAAGAAAAATATGCCGATCCTTTCTTTTCAAACTGTTCTATGTTTTCTATGTCTGACTGCTGTAAAAATTTAGCAAAAGGAGAAGGTATGGTGGATATAACCTTATCCATAGCAATTAAGTTTTTTAATCTATCAAAGTCTCTTCCTATGTTAGCCGCTTTAAGCCATCTATTTAGTACACTTAGAACATTTGAGACGTAATCAATGAAAGTCTCATTGGGTTTAGGCTTTAAATTTGAAAATTGATTTTGATATCCAGGGGCATCAAGTAAAAAGTGTTGCATTATCCTATCATGGATGTATTGATAGTTAGATCTGAGGTCTGTTGGTATGGACTCTATTACTTTGAGGGGCTCACCACTAAGATTCTTCATAAAAATTGGAGCCCACATTTCTAATGGAACTTGGTGAAATTTAAATTGGTACTCTACATTCTCTATCCATGCTGATATGGGATCATCTTTACAGTATGGTTTGATAATATTTTTGTATTTGTTGAACTTATTTTCCTCTTGTTGAATTCTTAGTTTAGTGGCAGAGACTTCTGCGTGTGACTCTATGTCTCTTTCTTTCATCTTTAACTGTGTCTCTGATTCTACTTGTATCTGTTTTTCTTTGACCCTTGACATTTCAGCTATTTCAGATTGCTTTAATTCTTTGTCCTGATCTAATTGCCTTTGCTTTAATTCTAGTTCTTTCTGTTTTATCTCCTTCTCATGTTCTAACTGTTGTTGTTTAAGTTCTAATTCTTTCTGTTTTGTTATCTCAGCTAGTTGAGCAATCTCTTTTTGATGCTGTCTTTCTTGTTCTCTTTCTTGTGCGCGTTCATTTCTTTCCGCATCTTCTTTTCGTATGCGATCAGCTTTTTCAGCCTCTTTCGCTTCTTTAAAATTTTGATCTGCATATTGTTGTAGTTCTTTCCCTGTTAATTCCAGTTCTTTACCTGCTTTTATGAAATCTGATAAAGTTGCCATTTTAATTTAGTAATTGGCTAGCAGTGACAGACAATGATCTTTTTATTAATTATCTATCTTTGATATGTTATTTTTATTCACCAATGAGCGCAAAGACGTGTACTCTTTGCTTGTGCCCTGCAAAATTTAATGCTGAAAAAAACAGAGCACAAAAAATACAATAGTGTCTCAACAGCTGAAAAAGAGATGCACTATTAATCAAATTGCATGCCAAAATATGTAAGTGTACTCAGCTTTAACGTTCCCGATGATCGGGGAACGGATTCCGTCGACACAGGTCACCTTGATACTCTAGGGTGGAAACACGTTACGTAATTGGGACACCATAGTTGGCACACCGGCATCCGTACACAGCTGTTGTTCACTCTTCGATATGTAGGGCGGCAGTGTTACGCCCAGAGGTGCACGATATAATTACCCTGACAACTAAGGACAATGACTTAGACAATGACAGAATCACGAACAACTAGAATATGTACCACGTAAATTAAATGTCGATGTCCTGTCTTCGTTCTATCAGTATTGCCTTACGTTACTATTCTAGTTAATTTATGTAAGTGTTGTGCAAGCAAGTGCCATCTGCTCGCCCGAAAGTAGTTCCATCGTGACAGTAAACAATGAGAAAATAGACCAGAAATATTAATAACTGCTTTTCCTAGATATAAATAACCTAATAATGTTTAAATAAATAAATATATTCCTTTCGTAAATCAAATAAAGAAATAATAGCTGATATAACGTACCGATTCAGGCGAGCGCTGTTTAGCAACTTTGTAAACACTCGCTTGCTGTATGCTAATGAGCCCAGACGACTGTTTGTCAATCGTCTGACGTCACAGCACAGCGCGATGAAAAATCGATATTGTTTGCTGGCTTCGTATCGCTCCGCCGTGAATTATTTTTGGTACTCATTTCTCAACAAAAAGGTAAATATATAAATAAATACGAGAAACCAAGAATATTAATACTTACAGCTTTGATGAATACATACTTTGACTAAATAAATATTTCATAAACACAATTAAACAGTTTAATACGTCACGATAGGGCACATTTCTAGCTTGCAACATTTTTCTCGTCTGCACAAATCACCGTCACTACACAAATTAAATTAAACCCTAGTCTGGAGCTCGTGGACGAGTGGATTAGCTTGAACTTTGCGTCCAAGCTTCACTTCTGACAACCACAATTACCCTGGCCTGTCAACAACTCACTGACAGGCCTCATCGGGTACTTCTCTCACACCAATACAAGAATACTTGCAAGTCGTGTGGGAGGCAAAATACATAGTGCAGTTTATTGCCATTGGCTCGCTACAGCAGTGAACAGTCGCTAATGAAACACATAACACTCTACCACAGAATCCTCTATCACAAATAGCTAACCACTATGCTACTTTCTATCTATGTAGTTACAACAAAACCCTAGC
>JACEFZ010007914.1:25000-80000 GCA_014155875.1 Cepaea nemoralis | reverse complement strand
AAAGAACGGACGAACGGACGGGTGTCAAATGCTACGTATATTCAACGCTACTCTATGGCGCGGAAGCCTGGACATTGAACAAGCAAGTAGAAAGTCGCATAGAAGCCCTGGAGATGTGGATATACGGACGAATAGGTCGTATTTCATGGAAACAAAAATAATCAAATGCAGAGGTCCTAGAAAAACTGGGAGTGAAGAGAGAGTTGATGGAAGAAATAAAGAGGAGACAAGTGAAATATTTTGGCCACGTTAAAAGACATGATACTCTTATAAAAACCATACTGGAAGGCAAGCGAGCAAGATATAGACAACGATACAAGTGGGAGGATAACATCAAGAGATGGACGAACATCAGCCTGACAGAATGTACAGTCAAGACGAGAGAAAGACAGTGTTGGAGATCCATTGCAGCCAACCTTCATTGCGGAGACGGCACCCTATTGATTGATTGATTGATTGATTGATTGATTGATTGATTGATCACTGATATTATGTGCGTTTGTTTCTTTGTATCATTATTACTTATATTAAGAAAGCAAAGAATCTCTCTAGTAGGAAAAGGAATCTTAAACTTGATAGCATCCTACTCCACCAATATAATGGTGGATTTCTGGTCTTACTGCTCCACTGGAAAAGGAGAAGGCTGACTGATATACTTGCTAAAGCAGGAATGGCAAAACAACAAAGGAATAGACTTTGCAGTTTGAGAAGAGTCAGCAGATTATAAGAAATAACTCACGAGAAGATTGGCTAAATAGATGGACAAACAGAACAAGCGGTGGAACACTTTTTATTTGATGTATTCCAACTAAAAACCAGTGATATAATTCAATCGACTTAGTAGACAAAATGCAGCCTAATTTTCACCAATCGAGTGGGATATGTTTGAGATGAAGAATATTCTTTGGAATATAGCTTTATTGAGGTGAGAAAGTGTTCTTAAGTTATTACTGAACCAATCCTGAAGTTTGGAGGCAAATCATGGACAATTAGCAGACATATAAGGAATTATGTGGAAGCTGCAGAGATGTGGTTTTACACAGCATGGAAATCAACGCGAGACGGTCTGCTGCCAAATCGTCCGTAGCTGTTTCTGTTGCGGATGCGGGATTACCAATTGCATCCGTAACCCCTCCAACACAAAGCCTTTACAGACAGCAGTGAAAAAACTAGGAGGACCTATGTGCAAATGTGCATATGGTAAAAATCCCTTCGGCGGTGGGAAATTAACACAAAAAAGCAGGCCTTAGGCCACTGCAGAGGCATCAGCACACCGGATGTTTAAATGCTCTTTTCCATTCGGCCATGCTGGCCTCCATCAATGTTAATTAATTAAAGTAAACCCTTTACAAACCAAGCAAAGAATGTCACAGAGCTGCCAACAGTAAGCAGCTCAGTACCACCACAACCAATAAGAACAATGTGTATCTATAAGATATACAGTTATGATTGTGATATAAAGTTATGATTACGATATAAAGTTATGATTATGATATCAAGTTATGATTATGATATAAAGTTATGATTATGACATAAAGTTACGATTATGATATAAAGCTATGAGTATGATATAAAGCTATGAGTATGATATAAAGTTATGAGTATGATATAAAGTTATGATTATGATATAAAGTTATGATTATGATATAAAGTTATAATTATAATATAAAGTTATGATTATGATATGATAATGATAGCAGATTATGATATGATAATGATATCATGATTATGATATGATAGGAAGACTTTTTAAAATAAATGTCATTCAAATATATGCTCCAACAAGTGAATACAGTGAAGAAAGTATAGATGAATTTATATAATAACATAGAGCTTGCTTTGAAGAAATGTAAAAAAGATCAGAAATAAATATTATAATGAGTGATTTCACCGCAAAAGTGGGAAATCAAGGCGATGGATGCAGTGTAGGCAACCATGGTTTGGGAGAGCGAAATGAAAGAGGATACAGACTTGTAGAAAGGGCAAAAGAACAAGAAATGGTTGTAGGAAACACCTGGTTTATACAACATCCTAGAAGATTATGGACATGGAAGAGTCCAGACAGCAGGATTAAAAACCAGATAGATTACATCCTGATTAGCAGAAGGTTTTGAAATGCGCAAACAGTGGTAAAAACAGTTTCCATTGCAGACTGTTACAGTGATCACAGATTAATTACAGGCACACTGAGGGTAAAGTTAAAGAACGTCAAGTATACAACCGGAAACACTAAATATGATTTGTGCAAATTGAAAACTGACAAAGAAATACAATATAATTTTAACATAGAAGTAAAGAACAAATTTGATATATTGTCTAATCTAGAGATCCTATTTCAAGATGTGGATGATCAATGGGAAATGTTGAAGAATTCAATCAGTTTAGCTGCAGAAAAAAAACAATTCCACACTGAAAGAAAGTGGGTCATTAGACATGGATGACTGAAATTTTTTTTACAACTAATGGAAACAAGAAGACTCAACAAAAATAATCCTGCCAAATATGAAGAAGTTCACAGACAAGTCAGAATATTATGTAAGGAGGCAAAAGAAGCATGGCTTGAGAAAAATTGCTTAGAAATTGTAAAACAACACAACAGTCAAAATACCAAATTAGTGCACAAAAGAATTCAGGAACTTACTAATAAAAGAACAAGTACATCAGCAGGCTGTCTAAGAACTAAAGATGGCAAAATCATAATAGAAAAAGATCAGATTCTACATGTATGGTCAGATTATGTGACAAAGCTTTATGATGATAACAGAGATGAACAGTATTATATTCGATTTAATAATGAAGGACCGCCAATTTTGCAGATGGAGGTTCGAAATGTTCTTAAACATATGAAAGCTGGCAAGGCCTCCGGTACAGATAACATCACAACAGAAATTATTAAAGCTTTAGAAGAATATGGAATAGATCAAGTCACCAGACTGCTGAACACATTATATGATACCAGAGATATACCTTCTGAATTATGTAATTCTGTAATTATTGCAATCCACACACACACAAACAAACAAAAAATCAGGAGCCTTGGAATGTGAATAACATATTTCAATTAGTATAATGAGTCACAAATTTGCTACGAATTATCATGCAAAGAGTATGGAAGAAAATACAACCTAAAATAGGGGAAGAACAATGTGGATTTGAAAAAGGAAAGTAAATGCTGTGTATATGCTGCGATCATTTATTGAACGTTCTATAGAAGTAAACAAAGATATACATCTTTGCTTCATTGACTACACAAAGGATTTCGATAGAGTAAGACATGTCAACATGGTAGATGTGCTTACAGATCTACAAATTGTTGGGAAGGACATTAGACTTATAAAAAACATATATTGGAAACAACAAGCTGCCATAAGGATTGATAATGAAGTGGGACAATATCAGCCTATTAAGGGAGGTGTTAGGCAGGGATGTGTAATGTCTCCAGATCTTTTTTCCCTATACAGTGAAAATATTTTCAGAAATGTAGAAGATATAAATGGAATCAGCATTGGAGGACGAAACATCAGTAACATTAGATATGCAGTTGATACAGTATTGATTGCAGACAATGCACAAGATCTACAACAATTAGTAGACGCAGTTGTTGTACACAGTGAGCAGCTGGGGTTAGAATTAAATTGTTAATAAGACACAAGTTATGGTCGTCACTAGGAAGAACGTAGTACCACAATGTAATATACAAGTAAATAGGAATATTCTTCAACAAGTAAATCGGTACAATTATCTCGGAACAATCATAACATCTGATGGGAGATGCCTTGAAGAGATTAGAACCAGAATCGCCATGGCGAAAGTAGCCTTTAGCAAGATGAAAAACATACAGACCAATAAAAAGATGTCAATTGAAACGAGAATAAGAGTGTTGAGGGTCTACATAGAGCCTGTTCTTTTGTATGGATGTGAAACTTGGACAATGAGCAGTCAAGCTGAAAAACATCTGATGAGCGCAGAAATGTGGTTTCTGAAGAAAATGCAAAGAATACCATGGACAGAAAGAAAACCCAAATGACCAAGTACTAGAGGAGACAAATGAAAATCGTAAATTGATTAGAGAAATTAGACGTAGACAGTCAACAAATTTTTTTGGACATGTTATGAGAAGAAATGGATTGGAGAACTTAGTGACAACTGGCAAGATCGAAGGGAAGAGACCAAGGGGAAGACCGAGAAGAAAATACCTGAATGGCTTGGCCACATGGCATGGTCGAGAAGGAACACTGAGCTGATCCACGACTCTGGTGATCGAGTGAAATGGCGAGTCATGACCGCCCACGCTTTTCGGCATGGCACATGATTGTTTGATGTATAGGTGAAATAATTTCTTTTGATGTCTGTTGGATTGATTCCCGCAACATTTCCCATTGTTCAGTGAAAATCTGTATTATCTCCATGAACTCTATATCTGTTCTTTACAGTAACATTGTAGCCTTTCTCTAATTTCTTGTCTGTTTTAAGCAATGCTAGATCTAACTTCTTTTTGGTTTTCTTTATAGTTTTCAGCCTTAACCTCATTTTCCCTATAATTGGCACATTGTCGCTATTTCCACCTGCTCCTGGTGTTTGCCGCTACTAAACTGCTTCTGAATCTCTTTCTAATCATTATGTAATCAATTTGATAGTGAATATTATCTCCAGGGCTTTTCCACGTATATAATCGTCAAGGATGGTGTTTGAACCAGGTGTTACTTATCATTTCGTGGCATTCTGCTCATGTTGTTAATCTGTCAGCTCTCTCATTCCTGTCACCTAGGCCATTGGATACCTAGTAAGACAGACATTTCAAAATGTTTATACTGGCCCACTGTCATGTCTAAATATAATATATGTGTGTGTGTGTGTGTGTGTGTGTGTGTGTGTGTGTGTATGTATGTGTGTGTGTGTTGCACCTTGCAGTCTTGACAGACCAAAGTATGTGAGTTGGAATTTGGCCAAAATTCCATCACAATGCCTGGGCAGAGCTTCAGAGAAAACATGTGGTGCCCAAACGACATGTTCCCTCTCTCGGCCTTGTCTTGTGTTTTCCAGAGGAATGGGTAACCAATACGTCTGGCACAAGGTAGGCTGCAGACGCTTGCGGATCAGCGTCAAGCCTCCGAGACCTCGCCTCCACGAGCAGGTGGCGAGGGTGGCCAGACCCTGGAACCCAAGGGACTCGACTTAGAGACGTTGAGCCAAGTGCCACAGATGAGGGCCTCGTACGCGCCTGAACCGTAGGGCGCGTTCATCTGTCAATCACAAGTGTCCGGACCTGTGTACAGCGTGCACTAACTTCAGACTCCCCGACTGACTTTTGCGGATCCCGTAACCGCCGGGAATAGGCCCGCCGGATAAATAAAGAAATGATAAAAGTAGTGGTATTTCAATTGCGCTTGCGCTCCCACCTATTCTATACCCTTCATGTGTCTTCACAAAATCGGACTAGAGTCAAGCCCAGGATCTTCTTTCCCCGCTGATTCTACCCAGCCCATTCTGTGGGCTGTGGTTTCGTTAGATAGTAGATAGGGACAGTGGGAATCTCGTTATATATATATATATATATATATATATATATATATATATATATATATATATATATATATATATATATGTGTGTGTGTGTGTGTGTGTGTGTGTGTGTGTGTGTGTCCCCTTCTATACTGTCAGCTGTTGGCGCATATGCTTGTACAGGGTGTATTTTTAATAGCTGAACGCCTCTGAGTCAAATCCCGCAGATGTGAGGGCCTGGCCGCTACTTACTTCCTCCTCTTGGAGGTTTGATGCTGAGCCGCCAGCATCTGCAGCCTACCTTGTTCCAGACGTACTGGTTATCCTTTCCTCTGGAGACAACAAGGCAAGGCCGAGAGAGGGAACATGCTGCATGGGCAACACATGTTCTCTTAATCCAAGCCCAGACATTGTGCGATGGAATTCTAGCTCTAGTTGCAATCCACACATTTTCGTCTCTAAAGACGGCAAGGTGCCACTATTTTTAATGACTGTGCAGTGTCGGAAAATATTGCCGGTCCACGTTTTGTATTTATCTATTATGTTGCAATAACTTTACAGAGGTTGAATATTGTATTATGTTAATATGTTGCCACAGAGTTTCACTAATAATACTCTTTCTGAGATTGTCCGAAATCCTATAACCGCCCCAGCACTCATTTGATCCACAATTATGCCAACTTCCCTTTTGTAGACCTTCCCTCCGGATTAAATAATTCTTCACGTATCTAAATATGTTTTCCACCGCACCTGGCCATCTCATTTCACAATATGTACGAGTATTAACAACAATTTGTTATTATGCCTGTGGCAAGAAATCATAAAATTTTACTTCCTAAATTTACTTCCTTAGTCTTTATAGCCGGTCTCCCTGGTCTAGAGGTTACATGACTTTCTCCGTAATATCGTATACTCTCATAACTAAGGTGACGTTGGGCGAGATTAGGTAGCGGTTCTCTCCTCGTCGGTAACTAACGGGGTATGTCAGCTGGTCGCTCAGAAAGCAATGGCAAACTACTGAGCGTAATCTTGCATAAAAATCAACAATCAGCTGAAAGATGCTGATGTTGACATCAATGTCCTGTAAAGGATATGCGAACAAAAAAATAAGTCTCTGATAGCATATATAAATTAGAATACCAAGAGGCTAGCAATGCGTATTTTAATCACCCCTTTTATGAACAATTCTGTCTAAACGAGTTGTGGTGGACTGACCATCATCAATAAAACTGTAGAAGGGGACATAACAACATTACATTTATGTCAAGGGAATGTACTCAAAGTAAATCAATTGTATTATTTGATTTAAATAATAGTAGCAATTCTCTTACCATGTTAAGGATATTTCTTAGCAATTAGCAAAATATAATTCTGCATACAAAGAATGTAAAATGTAAAGAAAATTTTTGAGATTTTGTAAAATTTATAAAATTATTTTATGCATGAGCAAATTTTATAATGGAATTTAGTATTTCTCCACGATATTACATTCAATGGTTTTGTTTTTTCAATAGTACGTGCAACATTAAAACAATAAATATAATTTTTGGCCGTCCTTGACTTTGGGACGTAATTTGCAAATAACTATATATGTTGATTATTTTGTTGTTTCGGGATTTGAAATTTAAATATTGAGCACAACCCACTACTGGCAACGCCGATCGCATTCCGGCCCGAACTTAAGGCCTATCCACGTCATGGAAGCACTATACTCGAGTTTCGCCCTCGTTTGAGCTCGTCAGTAGTGCATATCCCTGACCGGATCCGGAAACAAGCCCCGGATCACGCGTGTGAAGCGGGTGTGTAACCACGCAACACACACTGGACACGCCAAATTATCACACCGGAATACCAACCACAACGCCACCCATCATAGGCTATGCTCAAGATTGCCCAATCGCCGCGACCGACGTCCGTCAATCGATGGGACCCGAACGATCAGGACTTCTCACTGGCAAGGAACACCAGGCCTCCTAAATCCAGTGAGCAATAATCAATTGATTATGTGGTTGTTTCGGGATTTGAAATTTAAATATTGAGCACAACCCACTACTGGCAACGCCGATCGCATTCTGGTATGAACCTAAGGCCTATCCACGTCAATATGGAAGCACTATACTCGAGTTTCGCCCTCATTTGAGCTCGTCAGTAGTGCATATCCCTGACCGGATCCGGAAACAGTCCCGGATCACGCGTGTGAAGCGGGTGTGTAACCACGCGGCACACACTGGACACACCAAATTATCACAACAGAATACATCACAACGCTACCCATCGTAGGCTATGCTCAAGATTGCCCAATCGCCGCGACCGACGTCCGTCAATCGATGGGACCCGAACGATCAGGACTTCTCACTGGCAAGGAACACCAGGCCTCCTAAATCCAGTGAGCAATAATCAATTGATTATGTGGTTGTTTCGGGATTTGAAATTTAAATATTGAGCACAACCCACTACTGGCAACGCCGATCGCATTCTGGTATGAACCTAAGGCCTATCCACGTCAATATGGAAGCACTATACTCGAGTTTCGCCCTCATTTGAGCTCGTCAGTAGTGCATATCCCTGACCGGATCCGGAAACAGTCCCGGATCACGCGTGTGAAGCGGGTGTGTAACCACGCGGCACACACTGGACACACCAAATTATCACAACAGAATATCACAACGCTACCCATCGTAGGCTATGCTCAAGATTGCCCAATCGCCGCGACCGACGTCCGTCAATCGATGGGACCCGAACGATCAGGACTTCTCACTGGCAAGGAACACCAGGCCTCCTAAATCCAGTGAGCAATAATCAATTGATTATGTGGTTGTTTCGGGATTTGAAATTTAAATATTGAGCACAACCCACTACTGGCAACGCCGATCGCATTCTGGTATGAACCTAAGGCCTATCCACGTCAATATGGAAGCACTATACTCGAGTTTCGCCCTCATTTGAGCTCGTCAGTAGTGCATATCCCTGACCGGATCCGGAAACAGTCCCGGATCACGCGTGTGAAGCGGGTGTGTAACCACGCGGCACACACTGGACACACCAAATTATCACAACAGAACATCACAACGCTACCCATCGTAGGCTATGCTCAAGATTGCCCAATCGCCGCGACCGACGTCCGTCAATCGATGGGACCCGAACGATCAGGACTTCTCACTGGCAAGGAACACCAGGCCTCCTAAATCCAGTGAGCAATAATCAATTGATTATGTGGTTGTTTCGGGATTTGAAATTTAAATATTGAGCACAACCCACTACTGGCAACGCCGATCGCATTCTGGTATGAACCTAAGGCCTATCCACGTCAATATGGAAGCACTATACTCGAGTTTCGCCCTCAGTTTGAGCTCGTCAGTAGTGCATATCCCTGACCGGATCCGGAAACAAGTCCCGGATCACGCGTGTGAAGCGGGTGTGTAACCACGCGGCACACACTGGACACACCAAATTATCACAACAGAACATCACAACGCTACCCATCGTAGGCTATGCTCAAGATTGCCCAATCGCCGCGACCGACGTCCGTCAATCGATGGGACCCGAACGATCAGGACTTCTCACTGGCAAGGAACACCAGGCCTCCTAAATCCAGTGAGCAATAATCAATTGATTATGTGGTTGTTTCGGGATTTGAAATTTAAATATTGAGCACAACCCACTACTGGCAACGCCGATCGCATTCCTGGCACTGAACCTAAGGCCTATCCACGTCATGGAAGCACTATACTCGAGTTTCGCCCTCGTTTGAGCTCGTCAGTAGTGCATATCCCTGACCGGATCCGGAAACAAGCCCCGGATCACGCGTGTGAAGCGGGTGTGTAACCACGCAGCACACACTGGACACGCCAAATTATCACACCGGAATACCACAACGCTACCCATCATAGGCTATGCTCAAGATTGCCCAATTGCCGCGACTGACGTCCGTCAATCGATGTGGACCCGAACGATCAGGACTTCTCACTGGCAAGGAACACCAGGCCTCCTAAATCCAGTGAGCAACGATAAAATTGATTATTTGGTTGTTTCGGGATTTGAAATTTAAATATTGAGCACAACCCACTACTGGCAACGCCGATCGCATTCCGGCACGAACCTAAGGCCTATCCACGTCATGGAAGCACTATACTCGAGTTTCGCCCTCGTTTGAGCTCGTCAGTAGTGCATATCCCTGACCGGATCCGGAAACAAGCCCAGGATCACGCGTGTGAAGCGGGTGTGTAACAAGGCAGCACACACTGCACACGCCAAATTATCACACCGGAATACCACAACGCCACCCATCATAGGCTATGCTCAAGATTGCCCAATCGCCGCGACTGACGTCCGTCAATCGAATATTTAAATTTCAAATCCTGAAACAACCAAATAATCAATTTTATCGTTGCTCACTGGATTTAGGAGGCCTGGTGTTCCTTGCCAGTGAGAAGTCCTGATCGTTCGGGTCCACATCGATTGACGGACGTCAGTCGCGGCGATTGGGCAATCTTGAGCATAGCCTATGATGGGTGGCGTTGTGGTATTCCGGTGTGATAATTTGGCGTGTCCAGTGTGTGCTGCGTGGTTACACACCCGCTTCACACGCGTGATCCGGGGCTTGTTTCCGGATCCGGTCAGGGATATGCACTACTGACGAGCTCAAACGAGGGCGAAACTCGAGTATAGTGCTTCCATGACGTGGATAGGCCTTAGGTTCGTGCCGGAATGCGATCGGCGTTGCCAGTAGTGGGTTGTGCTCAATATTTAAACTATATATGTCTTTGGCACTTGGCTAAGGTCAAGTGTAGATTTATCTGCCCTTGGTCTGGCTGAAGTAAAGAGACGGTCACCAACTACGTAACTTAACTCACCATCCACTATTACTGGCGAAACCAGGGGGACAAGGAGGCTTCAGAGTGTTGCTATATCCTCTGGGGGAACCGCCAGCCCTTAAAAAAAGGGGGGGGGGGGGTGGCAAATAACTGAAGTCGGAGTTGGTGTTCGCCTAGTAATCGATCCATCATGTACCATGCCGGTAAGCGTGGACGGTCATGTTTCGCCACTTTCACTCGATCATAATACAGGAGGTATTGACACCTGGTGAGTTAGCAGTGCAAGCTAGAGATATCTTGATAACTGCAGCCAAAGATTAAGTTCCGACCAAGATAAAGCTACATAAGCCACGGATTATATCAGATACGTTAGAATTAATAATACAACGAAGGGAACTGAAACAGACAGGAGGTGAATTCGATAACAGTAGGATGAAGTATAAATATTTAACTCGAGAAGTAAGAAAGAACTCAAGAAAGGAAAAAAAAAAACACCAATATATACAAGATTCTTGCACCAGAAGTGAAATATCCCTATAGTTGTTACAGTCGCTCCGATCGCACTTGTTCCTGTACAATGTTATGATGTTTAAGTCTTTGAAATCCTGAGGGACTTGTCCTTCTCGCCAGCATAGCTCTATTAGCTGGTGGATCTGTAGAGTGAGTGTGTCTTCCACTATTGGAATCCCCTTACATGAAGCCTTGCCAGATGCAAGTTCATTTATAGCACACTTAACTTCTGTTATAGTGGGAAGTGTGTCCAGGTGGTCAAGAGTTGGCAGGACCTGTATGGTGTTGAGGGCACCATCCGCTAGTTTGGTCTCACTTGATTAAAGCTCTAAATAGTGCTCTACCCATCTATCCATCTGCTGTTTCTTATCAGTGATGATTTCTCCAGTCAAGGTTTTCAGTGTTGCACTTCTTTTTATCATTGGACAACAGGCTTTCTTTATTCCTTCATACATCCTTCTGATGTGTCTCTTATCACTTGCATTTTGAATGGACTCACATAACTTAATCCAGTAGTCATGTGCACACTGCCTGGTAGCCTTTTGCACATCCTTCCTAGCTTGCTTTAGCTCACTAAGAGTGTTACGCGTTGTTCTGTCCTTGTTTCTTAAAGAGCTATCTTCTTTTTATAAATCAAGGGCTGCAGTGTATGGCTGTTGGAAAATACCTTAACAGAATCTAGACAAATTCTAGAAAGGTGGCAGGAATACTGCAATGGAACGTATTATATGAATGTTTGTTTGTTATTATTCATTCATTGAGATCAAACAAGGGTGCTAGAACAGGGCAAACCGGGTTATTAGCCAGCTGTCAGCAATACTACAGGAGGGTAAGGTGCGGGGGAGGAAGAGATAACCAGGGTTATATAGATACAAAAAGAGCATTGTTCAGCCTTATTTTTCAACAGATACTATGTTATCAGTGTGAGAGATTACCTATGACATCAAGATCATCACAAAACATTGCAACGGACTTTCAAAGTATTATGATTGATTGATTGATTGATTGATTGATTGATTTAGGAACCGACATCACAGCATTCGGGACATTCCCATAAGCGCTCCGTCCCCATCCTCAGCAGCCAGCGAAGAGTTCCAACACTAATAGCTCCAGTAGCAATCTGATTATATGTCCGTCTCGCCTTTCCTCTGAGCCCAACGTATTATGAGAAAGGTGAGGACAGGCATGCTACGGGCAGAATGGAATGCTGCCATTGAACATTCCAAAATAGAGAGCATCTATTGGATGGGAAGCGAGCAGGCAAACAGATTGGTTTCGGTCTTCACCCCCTGGTGGGGTATTGGTTGGGTCTGTCACCCCCTGGTGGGGTATTGGTTGGGTCTGTCAACCCGTGGTGGGGTATTGGTTGGGTCTTCACCCCCTGGTGGGGTATTGGCGCATGATAAGGCAGACATCGGTGTCCGATGGAATCGTGTGTATAGTGCATAATAACGAGTAGATGTAGTGTGTGTGTAAAGAATGACTGTCGTATTAGTTACTTGTTCTTCTTTACCACTTTAGTGTCGTCCCTGGAGTGAAGAGATTCAACACCCACATTATTTTTAATTCAATATCTCTATTCTGGAGAAATCCAGCAGACTCCGTCCACACACTCCCTCAATCTGAAGACACCTTCCTCTCACTCTTACTCACCCCTGGATCATGCCCCCTCTCATTCTTCCCCAACATAACATACTTGACAACTCTCGCTTCAACAAATAAAAACAAGAAATTTATTAAAGCAAAGAGTATATGTAGGAGAAGTGTATGTGTGTATAATGTGTAGAATGTGTGACGGCTATTCTAAATCGTCTATAGACTCAGATCAGTGTTCAAGAGGATATTCATTCTCATCCCTGTGCTGAAGACACACCAGCACCATGTATCCCATACAAGTAGCCTCACCCAGGTGATGCTCCTCCGGTCACGTGAAGACTTCCTCCGTTGTCTCTGGAACCACCAGGATGCTTGGACACCCCTGACAAACACTGTCTAATTAGAGTCTGATTCACACTATGAACTTCCTCGGTTATTTAACGGATTGTTAATCAGGAAATTCTAATCCTATTGTCACTGTTAGTGGAGAAATCTTAATGGATCTAGAGTCACTGGTTCTAAAGATTCTTCATATTAACACCACAATCTAACTGTTCTGGGTATCAGTATAAATTATGCAATGTTCTGACTGTTTATTGGTACATCTATCACTTGGCCAAACCTCAATCTCGTCAACATGTCCTGCTCAGCAGAAGCCAGGTTCCCGCAAACCAACTTGGGTATAAGCCCTATATAGCGGCCTCTCAGCAACCTCTGTCTTCAGATGCTGAGCCCTCCTTGTATAAAACTTTGAACCTGCTTCTTCGTAGTAAATCATCGCACACTCAAGTGGAACACTCAAGGGGAACTGTACATGGAACCTGTAGAGCAGATAACATCATGGTGAGGGCAACTCAGTCCTGGCCAGAATTAGGCACGTGTAGGCCAATAACAGCACTCAGATCTATAACAGAGATCCGATCTCTGTCATACGGCCAAATAACTCAATCATATGATCTGAGACATGGCAACACCAGGAAAGAATAAAGGAACGGGTAGAAACCCAGCAGATGCCCTACTGGAAGACCCTACCATTACACATTCCCCTCCTCCCTCTCAACCATCCGTAATCTCTCTAATTATTATTCCACTACATTGTCCTCAACTTCCCGAGTAAAATGATATATAACACAAGCTACTTGAAGCCACACAATAGAATACTAGTGCCGACGCTCCTATGATACTTTCTAGCACCGCACTTATAGAACATTCTATCACTAATCATAATACATTATATTACTGCACCTATAATACATTATATCGCCACACAGTACTGTACTCTATTCCTAATCATACTCTTAAGTTAGATATAATTAATTGCCTACCATATGTCTATTCCTGTTGTTACTCGAGAAACTAGGCAATCCGATTGGATCTATGTCCGCGGATAACTATCCCTACTAAGATAGGCTAGTCCCTCTAATATAACACAACTCGGAATTATCCCCAATCCTAACACTACAGAATGTTTTCCTCGACTCCATCCACCTGTTTACTGCACTGGGTTTTATATGGGTGCTTGAGTGAGTCACCAGAAAGTCCAGACGCCATTCATTCCAGAATCTGGCTTTGTCCTCCTGTTTCCAGACTAACCAGAGTCAATTAGCTGTCAAGTTTCCTTTTCATCTGGGGAGTTCTTTGTCTCATTTAACAAATATCCGGGTTGTCTGTGAGCCAGAGACCTTTCTCCCATTACAGAATCCTTCTGACCTCTAGCAGACATCTGTCCATTACTTTCAACGGCCAACTCCCGTTTTATAGACAAATGCTGCCAATACACACCTCTCGAACAACATCCTGTCATCAAACTGTCGACTGTGTGTAGACAACTCGACGTGACTCCCTTTGATCTCATACGCACTGTCGACCAGGTGCAGAGAATCTGTACCGACGTATTTTCCTCAGTTAGTTCACCATCAAAGAGTCAATTGTGTTTGTAAACCCAATGTTGGGCCTGGTTGTCATCGATCGACTGACAAGTTTATTTATCCTGTGACAGTAGATCATCACGGCTTGGACAGAATGGTGCCGCAGGGAGTGACCAGAGGATTCGGCCAATACTCAAAACTCCCAGGAAAGGCCAGAGTGACATATATTCAGACTGCTATCGGTACCATTATTACTGGGACTCTTCGCTGGCTGTTACAAATGAGGAAAGAGCAAGTATGAGAATATCCTGAGTGCTGTGATGCTGGTTCCTGACTCAACTCAACTCAAGATCATAGTACACTGTGGTCTCCGCTGTGAATGTCTGTAGTAATGGAGCCTTTTCTGTCCTGAACCTGTATTGTCCTTTTAGTTTTGCTGTATCCTGGCCACATCTTGGTGGTATCTATCCATTTGTATTCATGACGACTTCTAGCTTTTTTTTCACCAGCTTTCCCCTCCATTGTGGTTTCAGTAAACTGTAATGTCGTTTAATTTACCAACGTACCCTATATTGAGTATGAATGAAAATACCCAAATGTGCCGTGACATCTTTCGACGTAACACAACATATTATTTTGTACTTCTTTTAGCAGCGTCCGTTTTATGTTGAGTTATTCAAGAACTTCTCAGTTCGTCATTTGTTTGTTTGTTTGTTGTTGTGTTTTTTTCTCCCAGAACTCGCTCCAGTCTTCTGAAAAGCAACATTTGAAAGGCTTTAATTGTATATACTCTATATATTTAGTTAAGGCACACGTTTCCACTCGAATGAGCAGCTGTTACTTCTTCTGCTGCTGGTGGTTCCTCGTTCGATCGTCACGCTTGTTATGAACATCAAAGGTCAGCGTTTTCCCCACTGTGTGTCGGACTTTGTGTCAGTAAAACTGACAGTAAACAGCCACTGTGTGTCAGACAAAGTCTGATTTACGCTCTCATCCTGGGTAATGTTCATACGAATGGTATGCTACTGATTGGTGTACAAAGGACGAAAATCCAATTTCGTAACCGGAGGCTGAACAGGTAGGCCCTACCCCCGGGGGTGAGATTGGGTGGCCATACCCCGGGTGAATAGGGTGGGTGGCGTACCCCGGGGGGAGAGAGTGGTGGCCCTACCCCGGGGGGAGAGGGTGGGGAGGGTGGGTGGCCCAACCCCGAGGAGAGGGTGGGGCCCTACTCCGGTGAGAGAGGTTGGGTCTCCCTGGGACCCCCCTACCCCCCTACCCCCTCCCTCTTCCTACCCCCAGGGACCCCCTGCTTCATCCAGGGACACCTACACCTCCCCTGCTTCCTCCAGGGACACCTACACCTCCCCTACTCCAAGGGACCGCCACCCTTCCCCTAACCCCAGGGAACCCCTACCCCCAGAAACCCCCACCCTTCCCCTACCCCCAGGGAACCCCTTCCTCCCCCTACCCCCCTGAGACCAACTACCAGGGACCCCCTACCCCCTGGGACTCCCTACCCCCTCCCTCCCCCTACCCCAGGGCAGCTACCCCCAGAGTACTCCTACTCATAGGGCAGGGTCCTCCTACCCATAGGGCAGGGCCCTCCCCTCCCTCCAGAGCAGGGTCTTCTTTCCACTACCCCCAGAGGAGAGACCTCCTTTTCCTCCCCAGCTTTTTTTTTTTTTTTTAAACTTTTATTGAGTGTTAAGAAACATTTGCATTTGTATTGTTCGTGTTGTTACAGAGCGTTGCATGTGGGCGTGTAGGTGACATATGCGCAAAAAGTACAAATATTTTTTACATTGGAACATTTCTCCATTGACATTGTTGTAAGGAAATATTTTAAAACAAAACGTGATGGTAGTGTGCTGTTATTATTTCCCCTGCCGTTCGCTCTCCTGTCAGCTTCAAAACCCCTACCAAGTACCATCACCACCTCTCGGTGATGATAAAACATGGCGGTGCAAAAACTGTTTTGAAGCAACCGGTGAGGGCGGAAGCAGAGACAACAATATGCGTTTACAAAGCCATATATATATTAATAGTGATTACAATGATAATAATGCAAATAAACAACCAAATACATAAATAATATAATAAAGACAGGGGAAAAACTGCTAAGGGTGATAAACTCAAAGATAATAACAGCAATGTTAATAAATAATAGTTTAACATGTGAATTGTGATTCCATTTGCTAGAATGATTATCTTAGGAATGGTGTTTACATGAAATACGTCTTTTAATAATAATGACAAAGAATAAAACTACTAAGGGTGATAACAGCAATGCTAATAAACACTATGATAGAATTTGTTATGATAATGATCACATTTTCCAAAACTGTGATTCCATTTGCTAAATGATTTTCTTAGGAGTGGTGTTAAAACATGGCAGGTACATTCAATAACAATTGCATTCTGCACTGTTAAATAATATAGTAGGTGTAAAAAGGAGCTGGTTATCTTTCTCTCCTTGCTTCCCCCCCCCCCCCCCCCCCCCCATATGCATGCAATGTTCAATAATAGTAGAAGTAAAGGGAGTTGGTTTTCTTTTTCTCCTTGCTTATTTTTGGTCATATTTGTAAGGGTTCATTCATTTTTTTCCTTCCTCTTTTTTTTTTTTTTTAACTATTTGTAAAAAGTAAAACAAGCATTAGTATTAGCACAAACTTTTTTACAATCTTTACATTTTTGTTTCCCTTGCCATCTCCTCACCAATTTGTTTCATTCCACCAATGCCTTCATCACCCTTATCTGGGCAATGATGGTAAAGGCAGGATAATTATTTGAACCAAACCGGTGTGGGTATCAGCAAAGGCAAACACAAACCATGAGCAAGGGGAGGGGGGCACATGGGAAAGGGTTTTTTGTTTATTATTAATGATGACAATAATAATAATGGCAAGAAGAGGCATACTGAGGGTAATAACAGCAATTATAAAAAACAGCAAGGGTACTAATAGTTATGAAAATGATAACATTTTTACAATATGTGATTCCATTTGCTAGGATGATTTTCTTTGGAATGGTGTTAACATAGCCTAGCAGGTACATACACTTGCAAACTGCAGTTTTTAGTAATACTTAGAGTAAAGGAGTTGGTTATATTTTCCTAATTGTTTTTTTTTTCCTAACTGTAGGGGTTCATTCATATTTTCCTCTGTGTTCTCTCTTTCTTTTGTTTTTTTAAATAAACATTTAACCAAGCATTTGTATTGACACAAGTGTTTACAGTATCATTGGTTTGGTAACCATTTGTGATTTTGTATTCATTCATTCAACACTCAATCACATGATTCAAAGGGGGTGACAAAGAGAGGAAGGGACATGACCACTCTTTATGATGGTACAGGCTGGACAAATGTTTGAAACAAAATAGTGGGGGTAGTAGCAAAAGCAACAAACCTTAAGCAAAGGTAGGGGGGGGGGTGACATGGGAGATGAAGTTGTAAATTAATAATGATGATATCCTTAATACTTTTCAAATTAATGATACTAAAGATAATAAGGGTAAGATAATGATAGTAATAATAATAATGATCATAATAATAGTAGACATTTTCATAATAATAAAAATAGTAAACAACAACAGACATATATTAATAATAATAGTAATCATAATAATAATAATAATAATAATAATAATAATAATAATAATAATAATAAATAGTATAATAGATATGTGATTCTATTTACTAAGGTGATAATCTTAGTAGTGGTGGTACTATAGCACAACATGTGCATTTCAAGCAAAACATTCCATAAATAGTAATTTGGAATGGGAGGAGTTGATTTTCTTTTCTCCTTTTTTCTTTTCCCCTTATCTATAAGTGTTAAAACCATCATTTTGAAACAAATAAAACAAGCATTTATATTTCCACTATTCTTTACATAAGGGATTGTCATTTGTCTTTTGACCATATGTGATCTTTTTTAATTATTTACTCATCATTCACTCACAGTTTCTTCTTTCTTTCTCGCGCTCATGTATACCAAATTTGTAATACAATAAGGAATACATGTGGTTTAATCTGGAAATAGTTGTGATATTTTGCGCATGTACATAAGTGATATTAAGTGTGTGTTATATGTGTAGTGCTTGTGTCTGGCTGAGTTTCTGCATGTCCATATGAGATGTCTATAGTAAGAAAGAGCTATAAGTAGTTTTGTGTGTATGTCTTTTGCTGATTTTGGTAAAGTGTTGAGAAATATTGCTTTATATATGTCGGTTTGTTTGCCTGTGTGTGTTTGTATGAGGTGTTGAAGTGTTGCGCGTGTGGCAGTAATTGTTGGACATGTAAAATAAATGTGTTCCTCTGTCTCTTGTGTGTTGTTTCTACATAGCTGGCATTGTTTGTCTATGTATTGTCCCTGTGTTGTTGGAGTCATGCTGTATAATAACCTATATGTGATTTCTCTAGCTGTTGGTGTTATGTGTTTGTTGTGTAGGTTTGAAAAGGTGCATGTGAAGTCAGACATGAAGTATTTGTATCCTCTTTTGATTCTAAGTTTGAGTGGTGGTGCTTGCTTTCTAACTAACTGTTTGTATATTGTGTGTGTTGTTTGCTGTATTAACTGTTCATGTCCTTGTATTGCCTGTATGCATGTCTGATAGAATGTTGGCAGTGTTCCCTGATAGTGTGCAGTTGCATTGTTAAGTGGTGTGTGGTGTTTGATGTTGTGGGCTATGTAGTATAGTGCTAGTCTGTGCTGTTCTGGGTGTCTGATGATTTTACCTATGTAACTAATCCTAAGTGACAGTATTTTTGTGTGGATGTCTTGTAATCCAATATCCCCTGTTTCCTGTCTTGTATGAGAGTTTTGTGTTTAATGCTGTGTATTGTGTTGGTGAAGATAAAGCATCTGATTTGTTTGTTTATGTTTGTGATGGTCTGTTTGGAAGGGTCCAGTACTGTCGCTAAGTATATTATTTTGGGTATTATGAATGTGTTGACTACTATGCTTCTACCAAATATTGTGGATGTTTTATACCTATACCTATGTAACATGTCTGTGATCTTTTGGGTCAGTGCGTGCCATGTCTGTGTGTGTGTTTTTGTGGGATCACATGGAAATGTGATCCCATACAGTTTCATGGTGTCTGTGTGTCTCAGATTTGGAGGGAAATCAGACTTTTGTTTCCACTTTCCCAGACCCGTTATATATGATTTCTGTACATTTACTTTGGCTCCACTGCCTTTTCCAAAATGGGTAAAGGTGTGAAGTATGTTCCTTATTGATGTGTTGCTAGTGGGAAAGAAAGCAGTGTCATCTGCATAAGCGATGAGCTTCTGCTCTCCTATTCCATGAAGGAAGGTGCCTTTAATACTAGTGTCTTGTCTTATCTTCTCTAATAAAGGTTCTAGTGTGAGCACATGCAGGAGTGGTGATAAGGGACATCCCTGTCTTACAGATCTAGTGAGCCTGAAGCTATCTGTCAGTGAGTGGTTCACCAACACTTTGCTCTCAGGGTTTTTGTACAAGATCTGTATCTAGATCTAGATTACCGAATTGGGTTTGTTGAGCTTCATATAGATTACCCTGGGTCCATTTATTCGGATTTGGTCAATCTACATTCTGTGGTATTTTGTGTTGTTGAGGATTAAATATGCTATGTGTTTTAATCGAACACATGTGATAGGAAAATATGTATTTGTGATCTAAAATAAGCTGTGCAATTTGTTGTAATAATTTTTTATATTAACTTAAATTTAATTATATTGACACTACATATAATGATTTTCATAATGAATTATTTTAGTTCAGGTTATATCCCTTTAGTTGTTGGTTTTATTTGCAGATTCCATGGGAGATTATTTCTTATTTGAAATATATGTCGATATATTTAATGAAATGGTTTGTTGAAAATAATGACCAAGACAATTGTACAGTATATGAATAGTAGAAGAACGTTAAACAACAAAATATGATATTTAAAAAAAACTGAACATATAGAGAAATATTTTGACAATATAAACCACTAATGAAGTTTGGATAGATAGTGTAGCTACCAGACTCAAATCGACGTACCCAAAGATTACGGGGCTACATAAATTCACGCATTAAGGAACTAATTGTTTGAAAACAAAACAGATGAACTAATGTTGGACAAATAGAAGTTAGCTGGAAATTTGAAGACATTACACAAGCGATATTTGATTATCTTTGCAGATTATAAACAAATACGACCAGTGTGATGGATCACCTCTAGCGAAAGCCGAAGCTGAAGTTGTTTTCTAACAAACGAGGAATTGTAAATCTTCGGACCTAGAAATCATGACAGTGAAAGAAATTTAAGTCTGCAAATATGGTACTGACGTCGTAAACAATGTGCTGAATGACTTCCACAATACTGGGCACATGTCTGATGATCTCTGGAAATATTATTCATAAGTCTACCAAGGAATATTGGTGTAGCATATTGTGGGACATATTATTAATTTTATAATATTTTTGTTGTTTAATGTTCTTCTAATGTTCATACATTGTAAAATTTTCTTGGTCATTATTTTCGTCAAACCATTTCGATAAAGATATTGACATACATTTCAAACAACAAATGATCTCCCATGGGACCTGTAAAAAAACTAACATCTAAAGGGATATAACCTGAACAAAAATTTATCATTATGAAAATCATTATATTTCGTATCAATAAAATTAAATTTAAGTAAATATAACACATTATTGCAACAAAGCACACAGCTTATTTTAGATCACAAATAGACATTTCAGTATCACATGTTTTTGATTAAAACACATAGCATATACAACCTCAACAAAACAAAATAACACAGAATGTAGATAGACGAATATCAAATAAAGAGATCCAATAAAATTACAAATTGCGAAGGACGAAAATCCAATTTCGTAACCGGAGGCGAAACAGTTAGGCCCTACCCCCGGGTGAATAAGGTCGGTGGCCCTACCCCGGGGGGACAGGGTGTGTGGCCCTATCCCGGGGGGAGAGTGTGGGTGGCCCTACCCCGGGGGAGAGGGTGGGTGGCCCTACCCCGGGGGAGAGGGTGGGTGGCCCTACCCCGGGGGGAGAGGGTGGGGAGGGTGGGTGGACCTACCCCAGGGAGAGGGTGGGGGACCTACTACTCCGTTGGGAGAGGTTAGGTCTCCCTGGGACCCCCCTACCCCCTCCCTCTTCCTACCCCCAGGGACCCCCTGCTTCCTCCAGGGACACCGTACCTTACCCGTACACCTCCCTTACTCCCAGGGACCCCCTGACCCACCCTACCCCCCACGGAACCCCTCCCTCCCCTATCCCCAGGGACTCCCTACCCCCAGGAACCCCTCCCTCTTCCTACCCCTAGGAACCCCCTACCCCCAGGGACCCCACCCTTCCCCTACCCCCAGGGAACCCCTCCCTCCCCCTACCCCCAGTGACCCTCACCCTTCCTCTACCCCCAGGGAACCCCTTCCTCCCCCTACCCCCTGAGACCAACTACCAGGGACCCCCTACTCCCTGGGACTCCCTACCCCCTCCCTTCCCCTACCCCAGGGCAGCTACCCCCAGTGTACTGCTACTCATAGGGCAGGGTCCTCCTACCCATAGGACAGGGCCCTCCCCTCCCTCCAGAGCAGGGTCTTCTTTCCACTACCCCCAGGGCAGAGACCTCCTTTTCCTCCCCACCGGGACTTAGATTACCGAATTGGGTTTGTCGAGCTTCATAAAGATTACCCTGGTTCCATTTATTCCATTTTGGTCAATCTACATTCTGTGGTATTTTGTGTTGTTGAGGATTAAATATGCTATGTGTTTTAATCGAACACATGTGATAGGAAAATATGTATTTGTGATCTAAAATAAGCTGTGCAATTTGTTGTAATAATTTGTTATATTAACTTAAATTTAATTATATTGACACTACATATAATGATTTTCATAATGAATTATTTTAGTTCAGGTTATATCCCTTTAGTTCTTAGTTTTATTGCAGATTCCATGGGAGATTATTTCTTATTTGAAATGTATGTCGATATATTTAACGAAATGGTTTGTTGAAAATAATGACCAAGACAATTGTACAGTATATGAATAGTTAGAAGAACGTTAAACAACAAAATATGATATTTAAAAAAACTGAACATATAGAGAAATATTTTGACAATATAAACCACTAATGAGTCTGGATAGATAGTCGTGTAGCTAGCAGACTCGAAATCGACGTACCCAAAGATTACGGGCTACATAAATTCACGCATTAAGGAACTAATTGTTTGAAAACAAAACAGATGAACTAATGTTGGACAAATAGAAGTTAGCTGGAAATTTGAAGACATTACACAAGCGATATTTGATTATCTTTGCAGATTATAAACAAATACGACCAGTGTGATAGGATCACCTCTAGCGAAAGCCGAAGCTGAAGTTGTTTTCTAACAAACGAGGAATTGTAAATCTTCGGACCTAGAAATCATGACTGTGAAAGAAATTTAAGTCTGCAAATATGGTACTGACGTCGTAAACAATGTGCTGAATGACTTCCACAATACTGGGCACATGTCTGATGATCTCTGGAAATATTATTCATAAGTCTACCAAGGAATATTGGTGTAGCATATTGTGGGACATATTATTAATTTTATAATATGTTTGTTGTTTAATGTTCTTCTAATGTTCATACATTGTAACATTTTCTTGGTCATTATTTTCGTCAAACCATTTCGATAAAGATATTGAAATACATTTCAAACAACAAATAATGGGTTGGGGGATGGGTGTGTGATTGGTGTGGGGATGGGTGTGGGGTTTGTCTGTGAATGGGATATGTCTGTGTGGGTGGTGATATTTGGGAAGATGGTTGGAAGTATGTGGGTGTTTGTGGGTTGGAGGTGTGGATATGGAATGCGTAATTGGGTGGGTGAATGGGCGTGTGGGAGTTAGTGTGGGTTGGGGGTGGGTGTGTGATGGGTGTGGGGATGGATGTGGGGTGTGTCTGTGAATGGGACATGTCTGTGTGTGTGGGAGTGTGTGAATTTGGATGGGGAAAATGTGAGTGGGGGGAGGATGTATGTGTGGGTGGTGAGGATGTTTGTATGTGGGGATGTGTGGGTGGGTTGGGAAATGTGTGTGTGTGTGTGTGTGTGTGTGTGTGTGGGTGAAAGATGTGTGGGCGGGGATGTGTATGGGGAATACATGTGGGGGATGTGTGTGTGTGGAGGGAATGTGTTTATGGGAGAGGTGTTGTGTAGGAGGGGAGATTGTGAGGGGTGGGGAGGTGTTGGATATGCGGGTGGATGAAGGATGTATGTGAGGATGGGGGATGTGTGTTTGGCTGGGTGGTTTTGGTGAGTGTGTGTGTGGGAGGGTAGATGAGAGATGGATATGTTGATGGGTGGGTGGGTTATGTGTGGGTGTGAGTGGTTGACGGATGAGTACATGAATGGGTGGATGTGTGTGAGAGATGAGTTTATGGGTGGGGGATGTGTGTGTAAGTGAGAAGATGTGTGTGATCGGCGAATGTGTGTCGGTGGGGTATATGTGGGTGGTGGGGTAGGTGTGGGTGGGAGGTGTGTGCTTTTGAATGAGGAATGTGTTGGTGGGTGGGGATGTGTATATGGGTGTGAGATGTGTGTGTGAGTGTATGGGTGGTGAGATGTCTAGTTAAGGGGTGTGTAATTGTGGATTTGAGATCGCGGGTAGGGGGTGGTTGACGAGTGGGTGCGTGGAGGATGTGTGGGAGGGGCGTGTGTGTAGGTTGGCGTGGGTGGGGGATGTGTGTGTGGGGGTGCTGGATGTGTGTGTGGGGGAGATTATGTGTGTGTGTGTGGGGGGGGGGTGTAAGTGGGGATGTGTGGGTGGGTTCGGGTTTTGTGTGTGGATAGTTGCGAGATATATGGTGGGAATATGTGTTCGTTTGTGTTGGATATGTGGTTAGGGAATGTGTGTTTGGCTGAGTGGTTGGGGCGTGTGGGTGGGTAGTGGAGGATATGTAGATGGGTTAGTGTTTATATGTTAAGGGATGGGTGGAGGATGTTTGGGTCGGGAGATGTGTGAAGGTGGGGGGTGTGTGGGTAGGTGATGGATGAGTGGATGCATGCATGTGTGCCTGGGTTTGTGTGTGGGTGAGTGGGGGTTGTGTGAGGAGGGATGTGTTGTGGGTGGGAGATGCGTGCGTATGTGGGTTTAGAGATGGTGTATATGGGGGTTATGTGGGATGTGTGGATTGGGGAGGGAGTCTCTGTGGCGAAGTGGTCAAGCCGTTTGACTCGTGCTCCGAAGGTTGTGGGTTCGATTACGGGCCGCACCCTTCAGTTTACGAGTTAAATGTTTCAGAGACTCCTGTGGGTCGTCGCTAAAAGCTAAGGAGTTCGTGCTTTGTGCGACGCTTTCCGCGCTGCGGAAAGAGACCGAGCCATATGGGATAAAACCCGGTGCAATGAAGTCGACCCTGTCAACTTTTAAGCGACTTTTTTAGTGTGGTTTGGGGAATGGGTGGATGGATGGAGGTATGTATGTGCCTGTGGGTATGTGTGTGGTTGGGTGGTGGATGTGTGTGTGGGGGACACGCGGAGGGATAGGGGATGGGTGGGTGGGGTATTTGTGTGGAGGGATGTGTGGTGGGTGGGGGATGTATGTGTGGGTGGGGAGATGGTGTATGTGGGGGTTGTGTGGGATGTGTGGGTTGGGGGATGGGTGGATGGATGGAGGAATGTATGTGCCTGTGTGTATGTGTGTGGTTTGGTGGTGGATGTGTGTGTGGGGGACACGCGGATGGATAGGGGATGGGAGGGTGGGTGGGTGGGTGGGGGAATATTTTCATAACATAGTAAAATGCATTGTTTATGTTTACAACATTCATGTGACAATGTTTTTTTTTTCCTATGTGAATGCACTATGCACTGATGTACGAAAGATGAGTGATTGGAAGGGCCGAATGTATGTCGGGTCTGCATGCCCAATTTGTTACCCTTTGAAAATAAAGATTGTTCGTTCGTCGGTTCGTTCGTTCGATCCACCAGCTAATAGATCTGGCTTTAAAGCAAGGAAAATTACATATAGGCTTGTTTACAGCATGACCCCAACAACAGAGAGAACAGCAAAAATAACTAAACAAATACTACAGTGGCAGCTTTGTAGACGGAGCGTCCAAGAATCAGAAGAGCACATCTATTACGAATGCAACACAATCATGCCAACAAGAAATCTCCTACTAACATCCTAAACACTCATTTGAAACAAAGAACAGATGTTTACAAAGCAATCATGATAAATTCAATTCCTTACTCCACACAAGACACCCACACAAAGCTACTTGTTCTATTGGCAGAGTACAGAAATCTTATATGGACATTAAGAAACAAAGCACTATACAATTACAGAACAATCAACAAAGAAATTGTCCAACAACTTTATCAACAAAAAGTCGCAAACATTCTAATCTTAGCCCCACAAGCGCAAATCTCGTAAAATATTTGGCTGAAGACAGCACATATTACAGAATAAGCAAATAACTTGTTTTAAATAAAGGATACTACAACTGTAAATGTATTTATTGATGGTATTAATAATCTTACAATTATATTATTATTATTATTATTATTATTATTATTATTATTATTATTATTATTATTATTTATACTATTATTATTACTGCTACTATTATTATTAATTTTCCCATTATTATATTTTAATGTGCAACATGAAATATATTGTGGATGGGTGTCTGTGCCGTTGGCAGCAACATATGTATGCGTCTGTGTGTGGATGCAGGTGTGTGTGCGTGTGTGGTGCATGAATTTGCACGCGCATGTGTACGAGTGTGTGTGTGCGCGCGCACGCGCGCGTGCGTGCGTGCGTGTAGCAGTCTTTAAACCAAGTCGGTATCTTAAGTATTAAAATGATGTTATACGGTAATGATATGTTTCAAAAGAAAAATATGCACCACCATGTATAAACAAATTCGATGAGCCCTTTAAGTACCCAGTAAGCTAAGGTGGCTTTTAGTGGCCAGGTTTTAAGTCCTTCCCATTGTATATAATAACCCAGACACTATCACAATTTTGGACCAATTATCTCCCTGGGGACAGACCATGGACCCTAATTGCTAGTAGTAAATCCCTGATTCTTGTCCCCCAAACAAAAGACATCATGGACTAGAGCGTCACCCTGAAATTTGTCATCAGACAACAACACCAACGGCCTTCGCCTCGGGAGCTTAGTGACCCAGAAATTACAAGGAAGCCACATTTTAATGGAATGATAGTTTAAAGTTTATTGTCCAAGCGCGGGGCATTTAAATGTACTGCGGTCTCCAGAAAGCATGAGATTGTGTGTGCGTGTGTGTTTGTGTGTATGTGAGAGAGAGAGAGAGAGAGAGAGAGAGAGAGAGAGAGAGAGAGAGAGAGAGAGAGAGAGAGAGAGAGAAGAGAGGAGAGGGAGAGATGGACAGGTGTTTCATGCATTCCGCTTGCGGAAGTGGAAGTGAAGCATATGCAAGGAATGTGTATCTACATGCACTATGCCACAAATGTCATATTATCATAACTGTATATATGTATGTATATGTTTTATTCACAATGTCACACTTAACACTAACAAACGGCAACGCTCTGTAATATACACAAACAAAAGAAACACACACTACAACTTGTAAATACACATTGCTTTGTATGAAATAAAAGTTAGAAAAAAAAATGAACAGGTAGGCCCCACCCCCGGATGTGAGGGTGGGTGGCCCTAGAGCAGCTTTTCTATCTATTTCTTCTCTGTATCTTTCGTTTGCCTATTTTTCTAATTTTTCTCCAGTATGGTCTAGTTCTTTGCCAGCCTGGATGCAGTCATTTATTGATGACATTATATGGCTTTATGTTATTCCACAACTGATAATATAATTTTGCAATATAATTTTATAGTTATTATGTGTTAAATATTTACATCATCGCTGAAAAAAATTATGCATTGTTAAAGATGGTTATCAAAATTAGTGGAAAATATACTCATCTAATCTGCTGAGAAATACGGCACTCGGGATGTTCCACCGCTGTCTTTCGTACACACAACTGATCGGCTTGCTTTTATAACTGATGTCTCTGTTTGATAGAGCATCAACACTTTAGCAACATGCATGTAATGTACAATACATGTTTGTTATTAATTTCAAATATTACAGTTTCTACGGATGGTACTTATAAATGTGACATAAATAATGCTGATTGATGTAAATTATATGAATGTATGATAGTCTAAATGATCGTCAATGAATGTCAATGTCGTCTTGTCTCCAGTTTCTACCGTCTCTAACTGAGCTGCGCTGTATGACTTAGCTTAACCTCTATTCTATTTCTGTTGTGCAAAAAGAATTTAATTTTGCACAAGTACAAACGTGAATGTGATCAATGTTGACATTATGATATTATCACACAAAATGATTCACAAATGATGGATATATTTGCAATTTCGATACATTTTCATGAAAATAATTTACACAAATAATATAGATAACATTTTATAGAATTTCCGCAAAAATGGTAAATTAAATTGCTTGTATGTGGTTCAAGCTCCACAAAATGATAATTAACTAGTAATTTTAAATGGTAATTTCAAGTACTTTTGACAATGATATCCTAATGATAATTGATGGTTGTTCAAGGCACTTCTGATTACCATTTATCAGAAGTTATCAGAACATATTTTAATATGTTTATCAGATGGTATTTGGCTGTGGTTTTTTGACACCAAATGGTAATTGGTTGCTGATAATTGCAAATGGTGATGAGCGGTGGTTCAAGGAACTTCTGACACCAAATGGTCTTGAGCGGTGGTTCAAGGAACTTCTGACACCAAATGGTATCCTGCCTGTCAGCAACTCACTTGCGACAGGCATACAAGGATTCCATACTTTTGCACCACACGACAGTGACAACTCGTATTGTTTGCAAAAGGATACATTTTATTCGGAGCTAATCGTCCATGAGCTCCACGAGCGGAATACCACATCGGTATTAAACATCATAGTGTGTTATGATGATGGAATGAAGAGATGACATTAATAATAATCACTACTGAAGCTAAGCTAAGCTAACTATTGATACTGTCCTTAACTACAAAGTATCCACAGCGGATATACAGTCTGCTCCTAACGCCGTCCATTCTCTGTCTGAACCAGCTCTCTGTGCTGTGTTCAGCCACGGGCAATTAGCACTCTGTGCATCCGCTAGTTTACGTGTTCCAGCACGTTGGTCACTTGGTTGTAGTAACCAGAATTACAGGTTACACCTCGTGAAGCGGGTTTCCCAGTCTCTTGGGTAACCCCAGCTCACGTACACTTGTTGCCCTCCTTGTTGACACAAGTGTGTCCCATTATAGCTATGTATAGCATTTGTGTCTCTTCTGTCTGGACTCCTAAGTCGTTATGTTACTTGTCCTTTTCCTTAGCTCTATTAAGCTCTCCTTAGCTTTAAGTCCTCCCGTAGCTCTTTGACAATCAGACATGTGCCCAGTATTGTTTACGACGTCAGTACCATATTTGCAGACTTAAATTTCTTTCACAGTCATGATTTCTAGGTCCGAAGATTTACAATTCCTCGTTTGTTAGAAAACAACTTCAGCTTCGGCTTTCGCTAGAGGTGATCCTTCACACTGGTCGTATTTGTTTATAATCTGCAAAGATCATCTAATATCGCTTGTGTAATGTCTTCAAGTTTCCTGCTAACTTCTATTTGTCCAACACTAGTTTATCTGTTTTGTTTTCAAACAATTAGTTCTTTAATGCGTGAATTTATGTAGCCCCGTAATCTTTGGGTACGTCGATTTCGAGTCTGCTAGCTACACGACTATCTATCAAGACTTCATTAGTGGTTTATATTGTCAAAATATTTCTCTATATGTTAAGTTTTTTTTAAAATATCATATTTTGTTGTTTAACGTTCTTCTACTATTTATATACTGCACAATTGTCTTTGTCATTATTTTCAACAAACCATTTCGTTAAATATATCGACATACATTTAAAATAAGAAATAATCTCCCATGGAATCTGCAATAAAACTAACAACTAAAGGGATATAACCTGAACTAAAATAAATCATTATGAAAATCATTATATGTAGTGTCAATATAATTAAATTTAAGTAAATATAACAAATTATTACAACGAATTGCACAGCTTATTTTAGATCACAAATACATATTTTCCTATCACATGTGTTCGATTAAAACACATAGCATATTTAATCCTCAACAACACAAAATACCACAGAATGTAGATTGACCAAATCCGAATAAATGGACCCAGGGTAATCTATATGAAGCTCAACAAACCCAATTCGGTAATCTAAGTCCCGGTGGGGAAGAAAAGGATTATTATCACTTTTTCTAAAATAAATGTCATGACAGGTTGGAAAATGCTGGCAAAGAGAAATATGTCCAAATCTCTAGAAAGTATTAGTCAAACGGATATAATTATCGTCAGCTCAATAGCTGCATGTTTTAAAAATATGACGCTGACTTCGGAGACAGCACAGAAGACCACACATTAATAACTTCAGCAGGGTCAAATATACCGAATAACAATAACAGCTTTGAATTGTCCGGATGATGTTCACTATTTATTTGTGTACTTTTCTTGTTACTTTCTTCTGTTCATATTGAATGGCTTTTATCACCCCTGTCTATCTATTTGTCTGTCTGTTTAACCTGTACTTGATGATAGTGGAAGATCAATAATATACAGTATTTTCTCAGTGTGTATGAAATAAAAAGCTAGACATAACACTGAACTTAAGGCGATGCTAACCTAAAAAAAATAAATTCGATATTTGGTCAGTTTGACTTTGTTTGGAATAGTCCATTTGTAAACACCTTAGCATGTCTTCTATCAGATTCGGCACTTGTTTTTCTTTAAAAACTTATTTTAATGCAATATTCATATTTTACTGAACCCACCCTAGGTGTAGAATTGTCTACTTATTGAAAATTGTAACGAAATCGACGTTTTTTGAAACCATTACAAAGATATCTCGCCGATGCGTGATCCACGAGAAAAAAGAAAAAAAAAGGTGGGGAAGAAAAGGAGGTCTCTGAGCTGGGGGTAGTGGAAAGAAGACACTGCTCTGGAGGGAGGGGAGGGCTCTGCCCTATGGGTAGGAGGACCCTGCCCTATTAGTAGGAGTACACTGGGGGTAGCTGTCCTGGGGTAGGGGGAGGGAGGGGGTAGGGAGTCCCAGGGGGTAGGGGGTCCCTGGGTAGGTGGGGTAGGTGGGGTAGGGGGAGGGGTTCCATGGGGGAGGGGTCCCTGAGGGTAGGGGAAGGGTGGGGGTCCCTGGGGGTAGGGGGAGGGAGGGGTTCCCTGGGGTAGGGGAAGGGTTGGGGTCCCTAGGGGTAGAGGGTTCCTGGGGTTAAGAAGAGGGAGGGGGTCACGGGGGTAGGGGGTTCCCTGGGGGTATGTGGGTCAGGGGGTCCCTAGGATTAAGGGAGGTGTAGGGGGTAGGTGTCCCTGGAGGAAGCAGGTGGTCCCTGGGGGTAGGAAGAGGGAGGGGGCTAGGGGGGTCCCAGGGAGACCCAACCTCTCCAACCGGAGTAGTGCCCCCCACCCTCTCCCCCCGGAGTAGTGCCCCCCACCCTCTCCCCCCGGGGTAGGACCACCCACCCTCTCCCCCAGGGTAGGATCACCCACCCTCTCTCCCCCCGAAGTAGGGCCACCCGAGGTAGGGCCACCCACCCTATTCACCCGGGGTAGGGCCACCCACCCTATTCACCCGGGGTAGGGCCACCCGCCCTCTCCCCCGGGGGTGGGACCACCCACCCTCTCCCCCCGGGGTAGGTCCACCCACCCTCTCCCCTCGGGGTAGGGCCACCCACCCTCTCCCTCCGGGGTAGGGCCACCCACCCTCTCCCTCCGGGGTAGGGCCACCCACCCTCTCCCTCCGGGGTAGGGCCATCCACCCTCTCCCCTCCGGGGTAAGGACACCCACCCTATTCACCCGGGGTAGGGAAACCCAACCTCACCCCCGAGGGTAGTGCCTACCTGTTCAGCCTCCGGTTACGAAATTGGATTTTCGTCCTTTGCAATTTGTAATTTTATTGGATCTCTTTATTTGATATTCGTTTATCTACATTCTGTGTTATTTTGTTTTGTTGAGGTTGTATATACTATGTGTTTTAATCAAAAACATGTGATACTGAAATGTCTATTTGTGATCTAAAATAAGCTGTGTGCTTTGTTGCAATAATGTGTTATATTTACTTAAATTTAATTTTATTGATACGAAATATAATGATTTTCATAATGATACATTTTTGTTCAAGTTATATCCCTTTAGATGTTGGTTTTTTTTAACAGGCTCCATGGGAAATTATTTGTTGTTTGAAATGTATGTCAATATCTTTATCGAAATGGTTTGACGAAAATAATGACCAAGAAAATTTTACAATGTATGAACATTAGAAGAACATTAAACAACAAACATATTATAAAATTAATAATATGTCCCACAATATGCTACACCAATATTTCTTGGTAGACTTATGAATAATATTTCCAGAGATCATCAGTATCAGCAACTCACTTGCGAAAGGCATACAAGGATTCCATACTTTTGCACCACATGACAGTGACAATTCGTATTGTTTGCAAAAGGATACATTTTATTCGGAGCTAATCGTCCATGAGCTCTACGAGCGGAATACCACATCGCTATTAAACATCATAGTGTGTTATGATGATGGAATGAAGAGATGATATTAATAATAATCACTACTGAAGCTAAGCTACGCTAACTATTGATACTGTCCTTAACTACAAAGTATCCACAGCGGATATACAGTCTGCTCCTAACGCCGTCCATTCTCTGTCTGAACCAGCTCTCTGTGCTGTGTTCAGCCACGGGCAATTAGCGCTCCGTGCATCCGCTAGTTTACGTGTTCCAGCACGTTGGTCACTTGGTTGTAGTAACCAGAATTACAGGTTACACCTCGTGAAGCGGGTTTCCCAGTCTCTTGGGTAACCCCAGCTCACGCACACTTGTTGCCCTCCATGTTGACACAAGTGTGTCCCGTTATAGCTATTTATAGCATTTGTGTCTCTTCTGTCTGGTCTCCTAAGTCGTTATGTTACTTGTCCTTTTCCTTAGCTCTATTAAGCTCTCCTTAGCTTTAAGTCCTCCCGTAGCTCTTTGGCAATCAGACATGTGCCCAGTATTATTTACGACGTCAGTACCATATTTGCAGACTTAAATTTCTTTCACAGTCATGATTTCTAGGTCCGAAGATTTACAATTCCTCGTTTGTTAGAAAACAACTTCAGCTTCGGCTTTCGCTAGAGGTGATCCATCACATTGGTCGTATTTGTTTATAATCTGCAAAGATCATCACATATCGCTTGTGTAATGTCTTTAAGTTTCCTGCTAACTTCTATTTGTCCAACACTAGTTTATCTGTTTTGTTTTCAAACAATTAGTTCCTTAATGCGTGAATTTTTGTAGCCCCGTAATCTTTGAGTACGTAGATTTCGAGTCTGCTAGCTACACGACTATCTATCAAGACTTCATTAGTGTTTTATATTGTCAAAATATTTCTCTATATGTTAAGTTTTTTTTAAATATCATATTTTGTTGTTTAACGTTCTTCTACTATTTATATACTGTACAATTGTCTTGGTCATTATTTTCAAAAACCCATTTCGTTAAATATATCGACATACATTTAAAATAAGAAATAATCTCCCATGGAATCTGCAATAAAACTAACAACTAAAGGGATATAACCTGAACTAAAATAAATCATTATGAAAATCATTATATGTAGTGTCAATATAATTAAATTTAAGTAAATATAACAAATTATTACAACAAATTGCACAGCTTATTTTAGATCACAAATACATATTTTCCTATCACATATGTTCGATTAAAACACATAGCATATTTAATCCTCAACAACACAAAATACCACAGAATGTAGATTGACCAAATCCGAATAAATGGACCCAGGGTAATCTATATGAAGCTCAACAAACCCAATTCGGTAATCTAAGTCCCGGTGGGGAGGAAAAGGAGGTCTCTGCCCTGGTGGTAGTGGAAAGAAGACCCTGCTCTGGAGGGAGGGGAGGGCTCTGCCCTTTGGGTAGGAGGACCCTGCCCTATGAGTAGGAGTACACTGAGGGTAGCTGCCCTGGATAGGGGGAGGGGGTCCCTGGGTAGGTGATCCCAGGGGGTAGGGGAGGGAGGGGTTCCCTGGGGGTAGGGTGAGGTAGGGGGTCCCTGGGGGTAGGGGAGGTGTAGTGGTCCCTGGGTAGGGGGTCCCTGTAGGAGGCAATAGGGGGAGGGAAGGCCCTGGGGAGGGCCCTGCCCTGGGGGTAGAGTAGGAGGACACTGGGCGTAGCTACCCTGGGGGAGGGGAAGGGAGGGCCTTGCCCTGGTCGTATTTGTTTATAATCTGCAAAGATCATCAAATATCGCTTGTGTAATGTCTTCAAGTTTCCTGCTAACTTCTATTTGTCCAAAGCTAATGCATCTGTTTTGTTTTCAAACAATTAGTTCCTTAATGCGTGAATTTATGTAGCCCCGTAGGGTAGGGGGAGGGAGGGGTTCCCTGAGAGTAGGGGTAGGGAGGATGTAGGGGGTCCCAGGGGGTAGGGGTTCCCTGGGGATAGGAAGACGGAGGGTCCCCGGGGGTAGGGGGGTCCCTGGGGGTAGGGGAGGGAGGGGTTCCCTCGGGTTATGGGGGGTCAGGGGGTCCCTGGGAGTAGGGAGGTGTAGGGGGTAGGTGTCCCTGGGGGTAGGAAGGGGGAGGGGGTAGAGGGTCCCAGTGAGACCCAACCTCTCCCCACCCTCTCCCCCCGGGGTAGGGCCACCCACCCTCTCCCCCCGGGGTAGGGCCACCTACCCTCTCCCCCCGGGGTAGGACCACCCACCCTCTCCCCCCGGGGTAGAGTCACCTACCCTATTCACCCGGGGTAGGGCCACCCACCCTATTCACCCGGGGTAGGGCCACCCACCCTATTCACCCGGTGTAGGGCCACCCACCCTCACCCCCGGGGGTAGGGCCTACCTGTTCAGCCTCCGGTTACGAAATTGGATTTTCGTCCTTTGCAATTTGTAATTTTATTGGATCTCTTTATTTGATATTCGTTTATCTACATTCTGTGTTATTTTGTTTTGTTGAGGTTGTATATACTATGTGTTTTAATCAAAAACATGTGATACTGAAATGTCTATTTGTGATCTAAAATAAGCTGTGTGCTTTGTTGCAATAATGTGTTATATTTACTTAAATTTAATTTTATTGATACGAAATATAATGATTTTCATAATGATACATTTTTGTTCAGGTTATATCCCTTTAGATGTTAGTTTTTATTTACAGGCTCAATGGGAAATTATTTGTTGTTTGAAATGTATGTCAATATCTTTATCGAAATGGTTTGACGAAAATAATGACCAAGAAAATTTTACAATGTATGAACATTAGAAGAACATTAAACAACAAACATATTATAAAATTAATAATATGACCCACAATATGCTACACCAATATTCCTTGGTAGACTTATGAATAATATTTCCAGAGATCATCAGACATGTGCCCAGTATTGAGGAAGTCATTCAGCACATTGTTTACGACGTCAGTACCATATTTGCAGACTTAAATTTCTTTCACAGTCATGATTTCTAGGTCCGAAGATTTACAATTCCTCGTTTGTTAGAAAACAACTTCAGCTTCGGCTTTCGCTAGAGGTGATCCATCACACTGGTCGTATTTGTTTATAATCTGCAAAGATCATCAAATATCGCTTGTGTAATGTCTTCAAAGTTTCCAGCTAACTTCTATTTGTCCAACACTAGTTCATCTGTTTTGTTTTCAAACAATTAGTTCCTTAATGCGTGAATTTATGTAGCCCCGTAATCTTTGGGTACGTCGATTTCGAGTCTGCTAGCTACACGACTATCTATCCAAGACTTCATTAGTGGTTTATATTGTCAAAATATTTCTCTATATGTTAAGTTTTTTTTAAATATCATATTTTGTTGTTTAATGTTCTTCTACTATTTATATACTGTACAATTGTCTTGGTCATTATTTTCAACAAACCATTTCGTTAAATATATCGACATACATTTCAAATAAGAAATAATCTCCCATGGAATCTGCAATAAAACTAACAACTAAAGGGATATAACCTGAACTAAAATAAATCATTATGAAAATCATTATATGTAGTGTCAATATAATTAAATTTAAGTAATATAAAAAATTATTACAACAAATTGCACAGCTTATTTTAGATCACAAATACATATTTTCCTATCACATGTGTTCGATTAAAACACATAGCATATTTAATCCTCAACAACACAAAATACCACAGAATGTAGATTGACCAAATCCGAATAAATGGACCCAGGGTAATCTATATGAAGCTCAACAAACCCAATTCGGTAATCTAAGTCCCGGTGGGGAAGAAAAGGAGGTCTCTGAGCTGGGGGTAGTGGAAAGAAGACACTGCTCTGGAGGGAGGGGAGGGCTCTGCCCTATGGGTAGGAGGACCCTGCCCTATTAGTAGGAGTACACTGGGGGTAGCTGTCCTGGGGTAGGGGGAGGGAGGGGGTAGGGAGTCCCAGGTGGTAGGGGGTCCCTGGGTAGGTGGGGTAGGTGGGGTAGGGGGAGGGGTTCCATGGGGGAGGGGTCCCTGAGGGTAGGGGAAGGGTGGGGGTCCCTGGGGTAGGGGGAGGGAGGGGTTCCCTGGGGTAGGGGAAGGGTTGGGGTCCCTAGGGGTAGAGGGTTCCTGGGGTTAAGAAGAGGGAGGGGGTCACGGGGGTAGGGGGTTCCCTGGGGGTATGTGGGTCAGGGGGTCCCTAGGATTAAGGGAGGTGTAGGGGGTAGGTGTCCCTGGAGGAAGCAGGTGGTCCCTGGGGGTAGGAAGAGGGAGGGGGTAGGGGGGTCCCAGGGAGACCCAACCTCTCCAACCGGAGTAGTGCCCCCCACCCTCTCCCCCCGGGGTAGGACCACCCACCCTCTCCCCCAGGGTAGGATCACCCACCCTCTCCCCCAGGGTAGGATCACCCGCCCTCTCCCCCGGGGGTGGGACCACCCACCCTCTCCCCCCGGGGTAGGTCCACCCACCCTCTCCCCTCGGGGTAGGGCCACCCACCCTCTCCCTCCGGGGTAGGGCCACCCACCCTCTCCCTCCGGGGTAGGGCCACCCACCCTCTCCCTCCGGGGTAGGGCCATCCACCCTCTCCCCTCCGGGGTAAGGACACCCACCCTATTCACCCGGGGTAGGGAAACCCAACCTCACCCCCGAGGGTAGTGCCTACCTGTTCAGCCTCCGGTTACGAAATTGGATTTTCGTCCTTTGCAATTTGTAATTTTATTGGATCTCTTTATTTGATATTCGTTTATCTACATTCTGTGTTATTTTGTTTTGTTGAGGTTGTATATACTATGTGTTTTAATCAAAAACATGTGATACTGAAATGTCTATTTGTGATCTAAAATAAGCTGTGTGCTTTGTTGCAATAATGTGTTATATTTACTTAAATTTAATTTTATTGATACGAAATATAATGATTTTCATAATGATACATTTTTGTTCAAGTTATATCCCTTTAGATGTTGGTTTTTTTTAACAGGCTCCATGGGAAATTATTTGTTGTTTGAAATGTATGTCAATATCTTTATCGAAATGGTTTGACGAAAATAATGACCAAGAAAATTTTACAATGTATGAACATTAGAAGAACATTAAACAACAAACATATTATAAAATTAATAATATGTCCCACAATATGCTACACCAATATTTCTTGGTAGACTTATGAATAATATTTCCAGAGATCATCAGTATCAGCAACTCACTTGCGAAAGGCATACAAGGATTCCATACTTTTGCACCACATGACAGTGACAATTCGTATTGTTTGCAAAAGGATACATTTTATTCGGAGCTAATCGTCCATGAGCTCTACGAGCGGAATACCACATCGCTATTAAACATCATAGTGTGTTATGATGATGGAATGAAGAGATGATATTAATAATAATCACTACTGAAGCTAAGCTACGCTAACTATTGATACTGTCCTTAACTACAAAGTATCCACAGCGGATATACAGTCTGCTCCTAACGCCGTCCATTCTCTGTCTGAACCAGCTCTCTGTGCTGTGTTCAGCCACGGGCAATTAGCGCTCCGTGCATCCGCTAGTTTACGTGTTCCAGCACGTTGGTCACTTGGTTGTAGTAACCAGAATTACAGGTTACACCTCGTGAAGCGGGTTTCCCAGTCTCTTGGGTAACCCCAGCTCACGCACACTTGTTGCCCTCCATGTTGACACAAGTGTGTCCCGTTATAGCTATTTATAGCATTTGTGTCTCTTCTGTCTGGTCTCCTAAGTCGTTATGTTACTTGTCCTTTTCCTTAGCTCTATTAAGCTCTCCTTAGCTTTAAGTCCTCCCGTAGCTCTTTGGCAATCAGACATGTGCCCAGTATTATTTACGACGTCAGTACCATATTTGCAGACTTAAATTTCTTTCACAGTCATGATTTCTAGGTCCGAAGATTTACAATTCCTCGTTTGTTAGAAAACAACTTCAGCTTCGGCTTTCGCTAGAGGTGATCCTTCACACTGGTCGTATTTGTTTATAATCTGCAAAGATCATCAAATATCGCTTGTGTAATGTCTTTCAAGTTTCCTGCTAACTTCTATTTGTCCAACACTAGTTTATCTGTTTTGTTTTCAAACAATTAGTTCCTTAATGCGTGAATTTATGTAGCCCCGTAATCTTTGGGTACGTCGATTTCGAGTCTGCTAGCTACACGACTATCTATCAAGACTTCATTAGTGGTTTATATTGTCAAAATATTTCTCTATATGTTAAGTTTTTTTTAAAATATCATATTTTGTTGTTTAACGTTCTTCTACTATTTATATACTGTACAATTGTCTTGGTCATTATTTTCAACAAACCATTTCGTTAAATATATCGACATACATTTAAAATAAGAAATAATCTCCCATGGAATCTGCAATAAAACTAACAACTAAAGGGATATAACCTGAACTAAAATAAATCATTATGAAAATCATTATATGTAGTGTCAATATAATTAAATTTAAGTAAATATAACAAATTATTACAACGAATTGCACAGCTTATTTTAGATCACAAATACATATTTTCCTATCACATGTGTTCGATTAAAACACATAGCATATTTAATCCTCAACAACACAAAATACCACAGAATGTAGATTGACCAAATCCGAATAAATGGACCCAGGGTAATCTATATGAAGCTCAACAAACCCAATTCGGTAATCTAAGTCCCGGTGGGGAGGAAAAGGAGGTCTCTGCCCTGGGGGTAGTGGAAAGAAGACCCTGCTCTGGAGGGAGGGGAGGGCTCTGCCCTATGGGTAGGAGGACCCTGCCCTATGAGTAGGAGTACACTGAGGGTAGCTGCCCTGGGATAGGGGGAGGGAGGGGGTAGGGAGTCCCAGGGGGTAGGGGGTCCCTGGGTAGGTGGGGTAGGTGGGGTAGGGGGAGGGGTTCCATGGGGGAGGGGTCCCTGAGGGTAGGGGAAGGGTGGGGGTCCCTGGGGGTAGGGGGAGGGAGGGGTTCCCTGGGGTAGGGGAAGGGTTGGGGTCCCTAGGGGTAGAGGGTTCCTGGGGTTAAGAAGAGGGAGGGGGGTCACGGGGGTAGGGGGTTCCCTGGGGGTATGTGGGTCAGGGGGTCCCTAGGATTAAGGGAGGTGTAGGGGGTAGGTGTCCCTGGAGGAAGCAGGTGGTCCCTGGGGGTAGGAAGAGGGAGGGGGTAGGGGGGTCCCAGGGAGACCCAACCTCTCCAACCGGAGTAGTGCCCCCCACCCTCTCCCCCCGGGGTAGGACCACCCACCCTCTCCCCCAGGGTAGGATCACCCACCCTCTCTCCCCCCGAAGTAGGGCCACCCGAGGTAGGGCCACCCACCCTATTCACCCGGGGTAGGGCCACCCACCCTCTCCCCCGGGGTAGGGCCACCCACCCTCTCCCCCGGGGGTAGGGCCACCCACCCTCTCCCCCCGGGGTAGGGCCACCCACCCTCTCCCCCGGGGGTAGGGCCACCCACCCTCTCCCCCGGGGGTAGGGCCACCCACCCTCTCCCCCCGGGGTAGGGCCACCCACCCTCTCCCCCCGGGGTAGGGCCACCCACCCTCTCCCCCCGGGGTAGGGCCACCCACCCTCTCCCCCCGGGGTAGGGCCACCCACCCTCTCCCCCCGGGGTAGGGCCACCCACCCTCTCCCCCTGGGGTTAGAGCCTACCTGTTCAGCCTCCGGTTACAAAATTGGTTTTGTCTTCCTACGCAATTTGTAATTTTATTGGATCCATTTATTTGATATTCGTCTATCTACATTCTGTGTTATTTTGTTTTGTTGAGGTTGTATATGCTATGTGTTTTAATCAAAGACATGTGATACTGAAATTTCTATTTGTGATCTAAAATAAGCTGTGTGCTTTTTTTGCAATAATGTGTTATATTTACTTAAATTTAATTTTATTGATACGAAATATAATGATATTCATAATGATAATTTTCTGTTCAGGTTATATCCCTTTAGATGTTAGTTTTATTACAGGCTCCATGGGAGTTTATTTGTTGTTTGAAATGTATGTCAATATCTTTATCGTAATGGTTAGACGAAAATAATGACCAAGAAAATTTTACAATGTATGAACATTAGAAGAACATTAAACAACAAAAATATAAAATTAATAATATGTCCCACAATATGGTACACCAAAATTCCTTGGTAGACTTATGAATAATATTTCCAGAGATCATCAGACATGTACCCAGTATTGTGGAAGTCAATCAGCACATTGTTTACGACGTCAGTACCATATTTGCAGACTTAAATTTCTTTCACAGTCATGATTACTAGGTCCGAAGATTTACAATTCCTCGTATGTTAGAAAACAACTTCAGCTTCGGCTTTCGATAGAGGTGATCCATCACACTGGTCGTATTTGTTTATAATCTGCAAAGATCATCAAATATCGCTTGTGTAATGTCTTCAAAATTTCCAGCTAACTTCTATTTGTCCAACACTAATTCATCTGTTTTGTTTTCAAACATTTAGTTCCTTAATAAGTGAATTTATGTAGCGCAGTAATCTTTGGGTACGTCGATTTCGAGACTGCTAGCTACACGACTATCTATCCAGACTTCATTAGTGGCTTATATTGTCAAAATATTTCTCTATATGTTCAGTTTTTTTAAATATCATATTTTGTTGTTTAACGATCTTCTACTAATCATATACTGTACAATTGTCTTGGTCATTATTTTCAACAAACCATTTCGTTAAATATATCGACATACATTTCAAATAAGAAATAATCTCCCATGGAATCTGCAATAAAACTAGCCACTAAAGGGATATAACCTGAACTAAAATACATCATTATGAAAATCATTATATGTAGTGTCAATATAATTAAATTTAAGTTAATATAAAAAATTATTACAACAAATTGCACAGGTTATTTTAGATCACAAATACATATTTTCCTATCACATGTGTTTGATTAAAACACATAGCATATTTAATCCTCAACAACACAAAATACCACAGAATGTAGATTGACCAAATTCGAATAAATGGACCCAGGGTAATCTATATCAAGCTCGAACAAATCCAATTCGGTAATCTAAGTCCCGGTGGGGAGGAAAAGGAGGTCTCTGCCCTGGGGGTAGTGGAAAGAAGACCCTGCTCTGGAGGGAGGGGAGGGCTCTGCCCTTTGGGTAGGAGGACCCTGCCCTATGAGTAGGAGTACACTGAGGGTAGCTGCCCTGGATAGGGGGATGGGGTCCCTGGGTAGGTGATCCCAGGGGGTAGGGGAGGGAGGGGTTCCCTGGGGGTAGGGTGAGGTAGGGGGTCCCTGGGGGTAGGGGAGGTGTAGTGGTTCCTGGGTAGGGGGTCCCTGTAGGAGGCAATAGGGGGAGGGAAGGCCCTGGGGAGGGCCCTGCCCTGGGGGTAGAGTAGGAGGACACTGGGCGTAGCTACCCTGGGGGAGGGGAAGGGAGGGCCTTGCCCTGGTCGTATTTGTTTATAATCTGCAAAGATCATCAAATATCGCTTGTGTAATGTCTTCAAGTTTCCTGCTAACTTCTATTTGTCCAAAGCTAATTCATCTGTTTTGTTTTCAAACAATTAGTTCCTTAATGCGTGAATTTATGTAGCCCCGTAGGGTAGGGGGAGGGAGGGGTTCCCTGGGAGTAGGGGTAGGGAGGATGTAGGGGGTCCCAGGGGGTAGGGGTTCCCTGGGGGTAGGAAGACGGAGGGTCCCCGGGGGTAGGGGGTCCCTGGGGGTAGGGGAGGGTTATGGGGGGTCAGGGGGTCCCTGGGAGTAGGGAGGTGTAGGGGGTAGGTGTCCCTGGGGGTAGGAAGGGGGAGGGGGTAGAGGGTCCCAGTGAGACCCAACCTCTCCCCACCCTCTCCCCCCGGGGTAGGGCCACCCACCCTCTCCCCCCGGGGTAGGGCCACCCACCCTCTCCCCCCGGGGTAGGGCCACCCACCCTCTCCCCCTGGGGTAGGGCCACCCACCCTCTCCCCCCGGGGTAGGGCCACCCACCCTCTCCCCCGGGGTAGGGCCACCCACCCTCTCCCCCCGGGGTAGGGCCACCCACCCTCTCCCCCTGGGGTAGGGCCACCCACCCTCTCCCCCTGGGGTTAGAGCCTACCTGTTCAGCCTCCGGTTACAAAATTGGTTTTGTCTTCCTACGCAATTTGTAATTTTATTGGATCTCATTTATTTGATATTCGTCTATCTACATTCTGTGTTATTTTGTTTTGTTGAGGTTGTATATGCTATGTGTTTTAATCAAAGACATGTGATACTGAAATTTCTATTTGTGATCTAAAATAAGCTGTGTGCTTTTTTTGCAATAATGTGTTATATTTACTTAAATTTAATTTTATTGATACGAAATATAATGATATTCATAATGATAATTTTCTGTTCAGGTTATATCCCTTTAGATGTTAGTTTTATTACAGGCTCCATGGGAGTTATTTGTTGTTTGAAATGTATGTCAATATCTTTATCGTAATGGTTAGACGAAAATAATGACCAAGAAAATTTTACAATGTATGAACATTAGAAGAACATTAAACAACAAAAATATAAAATTAATAATATGTCCCACAATATGGCTACACCAAATTCCTTGGTAGACTTATGAATAATATTTCCAGAGATCATCAGACATGTACCCAGTATTGTGGAAGTCAATCAGCACATTGTTTACGACGTCAGTACCATATTTGCAGACTTAAATTTCTTTCACAGTCATGATTACTAGGTCCGAAGATTTACAATTCCTCGTATGTTAGAAAACAACTTCAGCTTCGGCTTTCGCTAGAGGTGATCCATCACACTGGTCGTATTTGTTTATAATCTGCAAAGATCATCAAATATCGCTTGTGTAATGTCTTCAAATTTCCAGCTAACTTCTATTTGTCCAACACTAATTCATCTGTTTTGTTTTCAAACATTTAGTTCCTTAATAAGTGAATTTATGTAGCCCGTAATCTTTGGGTACGTCGATTTCGAGACTGCTAGCTACACGACTATCTATCCAGACTTCATTAGTGGCTTATATTGTCAAAATATTTCTCTATATGTTCAGTTTTTTTAAATATCATATTTTGTTGTTTAACGATTCTTCTACTAATTCATATACTGTACAATTGTCTTGGTCATTATTTTCAACAAACCATTTCGTTAAATATATCGACATACATTTCAAATAAGAAATAATCTCCCATGGAATCTGCAATAAAACTAGCCACTAAAGGGATATAACCTGAACTAAAATACATCATTATGAAAATCATTATATGTAGTGTCAATATAATTAAATTTAAGTTAATATAAAAAATTATTACAACAAATTGCACAGGCTTATTTTAGATCACAAATACATATTTTCCTATCACATGTGTTTCGATTAAAACACATAGCATATTTAATCCTCAACAACACAAAATACCACAGAATGTAGATTGACCAAATTCGAATAAATGGACCCAGGGTAATGTATATGAATCTCAACAAACCCAATTCGGTAATCTAAGTCCCTGTGGGGAGGAAAAGGAGGTCTCTACCCTGGGGGTAGTGGAAAGAAGACCCTGCTCTGGAGGGAGGGGAGGGCTCTACCCTATGGGTAGGAGGACCCTGCCCTATGAGTAGGAGTACACTTGGTGTAGCTGCCCTGGGGTAGGGGGAGGTAGGGGAAGGAAGGGGTTAGGGGGTCCCCCTAGGGGGTCCATGGGTAGGTGGTCCCAGGGGGTGAGGGAGAGGGTCCCTGGGGGTAGGGGAGGTGTAGGGTAGGGGTCCCTGGGTAGGGGGTCCCTGTAGGAGGCAGTAGGGGGAGGGAGGGCCCTAGGAGGACACTTGGGGAGGGGAGGGGAGGAGGGCCTTGCCTCCCTGGGTGTAGGGGTCTCTGGGTAGGGGGTACATGGGGATAAGGGGAGGGAGGGGTTCCCTGGGAGTAGGGGGAGGGTCGATGTAGGGGGTCCCAGGGGGTAGGGGTTCCCTGGGTAGGGGGTCCCAGTGGGTAGGGGTTCCTGGGGGAAGGGGAAGGGTGGGGTCCGTAGGGGATAGGGGTCCCTGGGGATAGGGGGTCCCTGGGGGTAGGGGGGAGGATGTAGAGGGTCCCAGGGGGTAGGGGTTCCTTGGGTAGGGGTCCCAGGGGGTAGGAGGAGGGAGTGGTTCCTCGGGGTAGGGGAAGGGTGGGGTCCCTGAGGGTAGGGGGCAGGGGGTCCCTGGGGTAGGAAGAAGGAGTATGTATTGTCTCCCGTGGGGGAGAGGGTGGGTGGCCCTACCCCGGTGGGAGATTGTGGGTACCCCGGGGAGTGGTTGCCCCAGGGGGAGGGAGGGTGGGGGTCCCTGGGGCTAGGGTGTTCCTGGGGGTAGGGGAGGTCCCTGGGGGTAGAGGAGGGAGGGGTTCCCTGGGGCTAGGATGGGTCAGGGGGTCCCTGGAAGTAGGGGAGGTGTAGGGGTTAGGGGTCCCTGGGTAGGTGGTCCCTGTAGGAAGCAGTGGGTGCCTGGGAGTAGGAAGAGGGAGGGGTAGGGGGGATCCCAGGGAGACCCAACCTCTCCCACCGGAGTAGGCACCCCACCCTCTCCCCCCGGGGTAGGGTCACCCACCCTCTTCCCCCCGGGGTAGGGCCACCCACCCTCTCCCCCCGGGGTAGGGCCACCCACCCTATTCACCCGGGGTAGGGAGGGTTCCCCGTGGGGGGAGAGGGAGGGTGGCCCTACCCCGGGGTGAGAGGGATGGACCTACCCCGGGGGAGAGAGAGGGTGGTGGGAGGAGTGTTTATTTAGCTAGTACATTTCACTTTGCCGAATTTTACCCGATTTTTTTTTTTTTTTGACGTTTACAGTAAGCGTACTGTTATGTACTCGTTATGTAACGTCCGTCGATTATTTTAAGATTGCATTAAAACAGAAACCGATTACGGAGTATTGTAGTTCCATCCACTGTCTATGAGTCTATACACCTTGGCTTCTCAAATTTTTCTTCTTACGGAGAGACTGTCTTTTTATGACGTAAGTAGACTCGTAAATTCCGCTTTGTATAGAATTAGAACATTGATATAATGTGAATAATTAAATTGCGCATCCATTTGTATTCGTTTTGTGCAATTTTCGACTATTTAGGAAGTAGGTAACATCCCAATCTGAAATGATGAAGATTGCATGTTATGTTGCTTTAATAGAATATTTCAATCACGGGAAATAGCATTTTCTGTGTCATGAAGATTTAATATTCTTATTACTATTCAGAGACTATTGAGAGAGACGGCAATGATAATAAATACATGTTTGCATTCAACATCTATTATAGTATTTATGTGTAATTTTTCTTCGCTCTACTCGGTCGGGATCATTGATAATTGGAACTTCTTTTGTCAAAATGCATTTACGCTGGCGGCCTCGCGTTGACAAGACTGCGCGTGCAGTCCGCGTGTGGTTTGACGTCATCACAGCATGACTTGGAGATGTATATATCCGTGTGTATATAATAAACTGGCAGTAGTTATCTTTTCTTGAGTTAGACATTGGCGGTGTTAATCTCCCTTGGCAAGAGGGGACACACCTACAGATGTGTGAGTGTTTAGGTAGGTCAAAAAAAGTGAAAATGTCAAAATCATTTTTTCTAGATGTCTATATTAAATGATAAACTGGCACACAAACATTAATATCTCGGCGTAAAATTGACCCACAGACTTGAATATGGTACCGTTGGAATTTGTTTTCAATAGGTATCGAACTATGCAGGTGATATGATTAAAAATCAATTTAGAAAAATTTAGAAAATGTTACAAAAGTGGCTAGGTGTATTCGACTCACACTTGTGTGTGTGTGTGTGTGTGTGTGTGTGTGTGTGTGTGTGTGTGTGTGTGTGTGTGTGTGTGTGTTATATATATATATATATATATATATATATATATATATATATATATATATATATATATATATATATATATATATATATATATATATATATTATTAATACTAAAGCTTGACAAGGGGGTGGTATACACAAAGATAGAGATGAAAGTCAATACGCAGAACACACTGAAAGTGTTAAAAAATAAACACAATTAAAATGTGTGTATATTTCAGAGAAATTGTTCACGGTAAAGTTTTACTCTCTTATTATCCACTGCTTTTAATCTCCTCCTTCTATGAGAAAGTATATTAAGCACCATCGTTCTATACTGTGAATACAACTGGTACTCTCCGCTTTCTTTTATGATAGTGCGTAATATAGATCCTGTCTCCAGTTCTGTTTTTCCTTATACAGATGGCCATACTAAGATGGCTGATAAGGCCTATTTTGGCTCGAAATGTTCTTTGACAATGTGGCAAAGAATGCTTGACGTTCCAGGAGGAGGATCTTCTGCAGTGGTTTTTCTGTCCAGTCTTTTCTTCGCAGCTCGTGCATTCCTAGTTGCTTCACAAGTGACTGCACCCTTGCGTAATGATGTACGCCACGAATTTCGGTCTTTGCCAGCAGTCTCCCAGGTGTCTGGATGAATTCCAAAAGCTTGCAGTGAGATTTTCAGTGTCTTTATAACGTTTCCTCTGGCCGCCCTTGGAGCGTTTACCACAACGCAGCTCGCCGTCAAAAATTCAATTCGTTTATGGAGTCTGTGATCTGGCATGCGAGTTAAATGACCAGCACAGCGAATCTGATTCTTCATTAGCAGAGTGCGGATACTGGGCATGGACGCTCTTTCTAGAACTTCAGTGTCTGGGATCTTGTCTTAACATTTAATCTTCGAAAGCTTCCTAAGGCAGACTGTGTGGAAGTGGTTTAATTTCCTCGCATGTCTTTGATAAACAGTCCAGGTTTCACGAGCGTGGATAATACAACAATAATAGTCCATCGGAATCCAATGGCAAGACAAGTCAAGACGACTGGAGACGAATACAGGTTCAGTGATATGGAATATAAAGAAAAAGCAGCGGCTGCAGCAGGATATAACAATATGAATTTGAAACAAATAGGTATGTAAAACTCCTGCGAGAAGAAACGTACTAAACAATAACATCAACAACGTTAACATACCTTACAAGGAGATCCATCGTATCGCGAAATACAGGTGAACATCTGAAATCAGAAGCACTCAATAAATATATAAAATGAATAATAAAATAAAATAAAATAAACTACACACAAACGCGTACAATACGGCACACAGGATTACCGACGTTTCGATTCTCAGAATCTTTGTCAAGGACACCACAGATCAACGAAGTACAGCGAACACAGAAACAAGGGGAAAAACACACACACGAATAGGTTCAGTGGATGACCAGGGCGCTCTACATGCCTTGCCGTGCTCATTACGTTCCACAACGCTTGCCCGTTCAATCAACAATGATTTCTTCCGTGCAGTCTGCCGAGTCCTGTCTTTACATGCTTTGTAGGCATACCAGTGTTCCACGATTGGTTTGACACCAATTCGGCTACCCACGCTTGGTTTAGCCATCCTGTCACAGCTGTTGCCCGGGGGTTGCCGCTGTCGTATGCTGACACCTACTAGGAGCCATATGCGTGAGCTGGATGTCAGGCTTGGACCAGAGTTGACCAGAGAGATCAACTGTTATTAGTATTACTACTAAGGCAGCCAGCTTTCTTATCTCCTCTTCTCGGACTTTTCACTGCCGTTATTTGTCTATCTATCTATCTGTATGTTGGATCTCTATATGTTGGAACACATTCCGAACTGGGTGGACAAAATACTACACACAGAAGATGGTAGCCTAGGCAGCCCGACACACCGGAACAGTCCTGCTTCTTCGGTCGCGAGACACGTGCTCGAGAGTGGTCGTGTGGTTGAAAAAGACAGTGCCTTCCGTGTGTTGTTCAACACACAGAGTAGTCAGTTGTTAAGGTTTGCTGAAGCCATAGTGATCAACCTGCGTAAGCCGGCCTTGTGCAAGCAGAAAGACATGTTAGTCAGTTTAAAATTACCGTGGTAGACATTCGACATTACTGTGTGTATATTGTATAATATGTGTATATTTCAGATTGAAGGATTTATCTAGTTATTTCACTTTACGTTGTGTGATTTCTGCAGTATGTACCTGACGAGATGCAGCGAAATATGCCAGGCAATAAATCGTGCAATCTATTGTTTGTGTCTTCGTTATTCAAATATCTATCTATCATCGCAAAATACAGCCATAGTCACCCTCGGGAAATAACTAAATCAAATATCCCAAGGCTATAAATAGACACAGGGGAACTCCGCGCTCTCCTTGACATGCCATTGCCTGTGCCCCTAATGTTTACCCCAGCAAGATTAGCCGCGGATTTCTCCCACTCTGCACGCAAATGACAAGAATGCCAAATGAACACACGGACACGTGTTTGGTTTACGCAATAAGCAAAGAGGCACGTGTCTAGTTTCTCACACCGTAACCTAAGCATGTTGGCTGTTAGGAAGTCTTTGAACTGACACCTCTCTTTGGCGGCCATATTGTTTTAGAATAGCGATCTTTGCTGTGTATTTTGACACTTTCAGATTACACCGCTCCCTACCCTTTTGTGGCGAATGAAGAGAGGGGAAGTTGTACAATGATGTTCTGTGCATCGTGGAGTGAGATAGGATTGGCGATTCTCAGAGGGATGTTGGCTGCCCAGCGGGAATGGAGTCTCTGTATAGATCTTCAACATCGTGAATAAAGATTAATCACTGTAGCTATAAGAAGCATTGCCGTCTCCGCAATGAGGATTGGCATCAATGGATCTCCAACACTGTCTCTCGCTTTGCTTGTACACTCTGTCAGACTGCAGTTCGTCCATCCTTGATGTTACCTTCATAAGTGTATCGGTGTCCACAGTCACGCTAGCCAAGGGAGATATTTTGTAGCAATCTATGAATGATTGCTATTTGAAGATTCAATAACACGTCACATTTAACGATGCTTGTGATGGAAATTCAGTGTAGATGTAGCGCGCTTAAACTTTCTCTTCTGACAACGAAGTAGTGGGTTCGCTCCACACGCCGGTTAGTTAGTCGTGAATGTCCATTTCACATTCAGAAAGTAAATGGTAAACTCTGTCAATCGCATGCCGTCTCCACAGTGAAGGTTGGCTGCAACGGATCTCGAACTCTGACTCTCACCTTGACTGTATATTTTGTCAGAATGCTGTTGGTTCATCTCTCGATGTTATCTTCCCACTTGTTTCGTTGTCTATCTTTTGCTGGCTTGGCTTCAACGTTACCCTCCACTTTGGCTTTTAACTGTATGCTTGCCAAACAAACAAATGGTCCTGACCAAATAGAAATTCATGGCAGAAAATGGGAAGTAGGGGTTTGTCACAATAATGCTTTTAAAATTGTTAAAATGGTAGCAGATATATTATATTACTAGCTGACCCGGCCCGGCTTCGCCCAGCCTCTGGCGAGGATCTATCTATCTATCTATCTATCTATCTATCTATCTATCTATCTATCTATCTATCTATCTATCTATCTATCTATCTATCTATCTATCTATCTATCTATCTATCTATCAATCAATCAATCTATCTATCTATCTATCTATATATCTGTCTATCTATCTATCTATCTATCTATCTATCTATCTATCTATCTGTCTATCTATCTATCTATCTGTCTGTCTGTGTGTGTGTGTGTGTCTGTCTGTCTGTCTGTCTGACCCGGCCCGACTTCACCCAGTCACTGCTGGGGAGCATCTCATTTAATTCATATAAGTAGTCATATAAGCTCTCGTTCCCGACTATCTGTCTGTCTGTTTGTCTGTCTGACCCGATTAGGCTTCGCCCAGCTCCTGGCGAGGAGAGTCTCATTAAATTTATATATAAAAAAAAATTAACTTAAGAATGTCCTTTCACACACCATCCATTATTTTTAATGAAAACTGTTTTTAATCACCTACATGACTGCAGATAACTTCTTTAAACATAAAAAAGATGAGTTAGAATATTTTCACTATTTAAATAGATGCATTATTTTATGAAAATTTTGAAAATGCCTTAAAGATTATATCATTATTTATTTTAACTCATATGCCTGTAAATAACTGTAGACAAAGAGTTTATACATCTTTGAAAACAATGCAACAATATGACTATAAAGTATATAGCAATGTTATTTAAAGTTATGCCCCTTGAAATAACTTTTCTTAAGTTAAGTCCCATTGCTATATATATAAATGATAAGATATTAAAATATTAACTTTTAGTAAGTAAATAGCTGATTGTACACTAACAAACTATGACAGTTGGTTGCACGGGAATGAGAAGAACACGTGGAGAAAATTTCATAAAGAACGGACATACATACAGACATACATCGTCTTTTATAGATATAGATACATCAAATTAAAGAGCATTGCACAAGAAACACGATCGTGTTAATAATTGATAGGTTAGAAATCTTATGACAATAATGAGAGGTTCATTCATAACAATTGAAATTAAAGAGGTAAAAATTATTTTAAAAATTCACTTACCAAGGCTGTATTTATAATCCTCTTATGTTGATCCTGTTTAATTTACTTAATAATGTTACACACACCACTTGTGTTCAAGAATATCACAAGAACTGCTCCATAACACCAATAAAACACAATTAAAACATAATATTCTGAAGCACATATTTTTCACACAAAATGGAAAATGTCAGTAACACACCAGCCAGGTTGTAATGAAAAGAAGAATATAAACACTATTTTCTTTTTAGTTATAATTATTATTCTTTTAAATTTAATTATTTAAATACTCCTTAATACTTTATGATAGGCAAAACAAATTTAGCTCATTCATAATTCGATATGTTCCATTATATTATGACATATTATGACGAACTTTCGATTTTAGTGTTGTTTTCAATACTAACATATAATCTAACTGACTACTGAATACTGCACGTGGTATGAGTTTTAGAATCTTTCAAAAAGTCCTATAAATCACAATAACTATTATATAAAATTGTTTAAAACGGTAATTTATTAAAATATATGAGGTCCAGAACCAGAAGGTGTTGTCATTTTGAAGTTCAAATCACAACAATCATTTCGAATCACAACAAACACGTTTTCTAAAAAATGGTATGGATTCTAACAACCTGTTTGACACTGCGAAATCTTTCTGCCTCAATTTTAAGTTACCGAACTAAAAATTACGGAAACATAAGAACTGGAATAAATAAAGCACTGTTTATACTGAGCCACCCTTCTGCCACAGAAACAAATTACAATTTACACACGTAGGTTGCCACAGGAATGGTGCAACGATGCACTACCCGTATGTTGCCATAGGTATGGTGCAACGGTTCACACTCATATGTTGCCACAGGAAAGGTGCAACGATGGCATACCCGTATGTTGCCACATGAAAGGTGCTACGGTTTACACCCGTAGGTTGCCACATGTAACTTACAACGATTCACACCAGTAGGTTGCCACCTGTAACGTGCAACGATTCATACCCGTGGGTTGCCACAGGAAAGGTGTAACTATTCACACCTGTAGGTTGCCACAGGAAAGATACAAAAGTTCACACCCGTATGTTGCCACCGAAAAGGTGCAACGATTCACACCCGTAGGTTGCCACATGTAACATACAACGATTCACACCCATAGGTTGCCACATGTAACGTGCAATGATTCACACCCGTGTGTTGCCACAGGAAAGTTGCAACTATTCATACTTGTAGGTTGCCACGGAAATGATGTACAATTCACACCATTATTTTGCCACAAGAAAGATGTACAATTCACACCCGCAGGTTGCCACAGGAAAGATGCACGATTCTCACCCGAAGGTTGCCACAGGGAATATGTACAATTCACACCTGTAGGTTGCCACAGAAAAGGTGCAACAATTGACACACGTAGGTTGCCACAGTGGACAAACATATAGATCATCGTCATTAAGAAAACGGGATTAAGATTATCATCTTTTTCTTTTTCCCGTCACACGTCATTAACTCTTTCTCTGCCATGCGCCCATACATCGCCACAATTGACCGACGGTGACGGCCGTGGGCCCTGTAATCGCCACATTATAAACAGTGGTTTATTTTATACATTTCTGCTACCTTCCGCAATTTTAAGTTACGGTTAATTGAAAATTCACACACCCGGAACATTTCCTTTTCGGCATTGTAACGTCACACGTTCGGATCCATTGGTTTTTGTGAGTTTGTTTTAGTTTTAAACTAGTGTTAAGTAGTTTGATTTGTTTTTTACAAATAGCAACAGCCTCGAGTATGTGGCCTCGTAGACTGACATGAGATAAAGCTAGATATTATATTTATAGTAATTTCAAGGACTTTGCGAAAGATTCTAAAACTGAAACCACGTGCAGTTAGTTAGATTATTTCGTTAGATATTTCGAAACACCACTCTTGACCCACAACGCTTTGCAGGTAAACGCCGTTTTGCCCGTTGAATTAACAATGATTTCTTCTGCGCAGTATGCCGAGTCCTGTCTTCACATTCTGAGTAGACATACCCTAGTTCACCGATATTTTTTGACACCAACTCGGCTACCCTTGCCTGGTTTAAGCCAGCCTGTCACAGCTGTTGCCCGGGGGTGGCCGCTGTCGCATGCTGACAGCTACTAGGAGCCACAGGCGGCGAGCTGGATGTCAGGCTTGGCCCAGAGTTGACCCGGAGAAATCAATTGTTATTATTATTACTACTAAGGCAACCAGCTTTCTTATTTCCTCTTCTTCACGGCTCTTCTCTGCCTTCTTCTCCCTGCCGTTATTTGTCTATCTATCTATCATCGCAAAATACAACCATTATCACCGTTGGGAAATAAAAAAATCAAACATCCCAAAACTATAAATGGACACGGGACAACTCCACGCTCTCCTTGACATGCCATTGCCTGTGCCCCTAATGTTTACCCCAGCAAGATTAGCCGCGGATTTCTCCCACTCTGCACGCAAATGACAAGAATGCCAAACGAACACACGGACACGTGTTTGGTTTACGCAATAAGCAAAGAGGCACGTGTCTAGTTTCTCACAGCGTAACCTAAGCATGTTGGCTGTTAGGAAGTCTTTGAACTGACACCTCTCTTTGGCGGCCATATTGTTTTAGAATAACGATCTTTGCTGTGTATTTTGACACTTTCAGATTGCACCGCTCCTTACGCGTTTGTGGCGAATGACGAGAGGTGAAGTTGTACAATGATGTTCTGTGCATCGTGGAGTGAGATGGGGTTGGCGTTTCTCAGAAGTGTGGTAGCTGCCTAGCAGAATGGAGTCTATATCGATCTACATCATCGTGAATAAAGATTAATCACTGTAGCCATAAAGTGGTATGTGCCGTCTCCGCAAAGAAGGTTAGCATCCATGGATCTCCAACACTGTCTCTCTATGTGATTGTACATTCTGTCAGACTGCAGTTCGTTCATCCTTGATGTTATCTTCCCACTTGTATAGTTGTCCACAGTCACGCTAGCCAAGGGAGACATTTTGAAGACAGTCTATGAATGATTGCTATTTGAAGATTCAATAACACGTCAAATTTAACTATGCTTGTGTTGGAAATTCAGTAAAGATGTAACGCGCTTAATCTTTCACTTCTGACAATGAAGTAGTGAGTTCGCTTTACACGACGGTCAGTTAGTCGTGAATGACCATTTCACGTCCAGAAAGCTGTCATTTGTCATTTACTGACAATAGTACTTACCGGTGTAGGGCAGGGTGGACTTGAGCCTGAGGAATTAAGGCCGCATGGCAATTGCAGTCGCCGCGAACTGTGCAGGTTAGAGTTTTCTTTTTGCCCCGGACAGAAAAAACTCCACACCTTAAGGAGGATTCGAACCCAGGTCTCCTGAATGAGAGCTCGGCATTCTAAGCAATTGGCGAAATCTATCAATCGGATGCCGTCTCCACAGAGAAGGTTGGCTGCAATGGATCTCGAAATCTGACTTTTGCCTTGATTGTATATTCTGTCAGAATGCTGATGGCTCATCTCTCAATGTTATCTTTCCACTTGTTTCGTTGTCTATTTTTGCTGGCATGCTTTTAACGTTACACTCCACTATGGTGTTTAAAAGAGTGTTATGTCTTATTGTCAAACTAAACAAAGTTAATTGCATATACTTTATAGTCAATACCAGCACTTTATGCTGTTGTGATCTCTTGGTAAGTTTACGTTTAGTAGTTTATTATTGCTTTCCGAAAGACCGACACCTATACCATTTGGTAACAATCTAACGCAAGGCGGTCTGCTGCCAATTCGCCTGCAGCTGTGTTTCGAACTGTTTCCGTAACTCCTTCGCCACGGAGTGTTGGCAAACTACTGAACGTAAAATTGTCTAGTAAATAACAAGCAGTCAATAGAGACTGGGTGTGATTGCAGCGTCCTGCAAAATGCATGCAATTTTTAAAACTGCGTTGGTACGTGTTAAGGAGATGTTTGGCTCTGACGTCAGCACTGATGAATTTCCACTATGTGGACAAAGAAGTAAAATTGAATACATTAAACAGAGGCTAAGAAAAGTAAGTTTAACAAAGTCATTACACAACCAGATACAGAAATGTAAAAAAAAACATAATGATTGTGACAAACCGATACAATGCATTGGGTAAAACACAAAGTTATTATGAAAAATGAGAAATGCTGAAAAATTCCATCCATCAAAAGAGTAAAGAGATATCGGAAAACAGACAAACAAGCAAGAAGAAATGAAATTGCAAAGATAATCAGAGGGAAAAAAAGCAACTTGATACTATTTATAAGCCATTGTCCTAGATTTCAGATCTTGTAGACTGTCAGTATTGTTCTCCCCTTTCCATCCATAGTAATCATAGAATATTACTGTAACACGTAAGTTGAAAAGCTTCAGCTTCCATGAAATGGCCGACAGTTCACACCATTATGTTGCTACAGGCAAGGTTGCAATATGTCACATCGGTATGTCGCCACGCGAAAGGTTGCAACATTTCACATCCGCATGTTACCATGGTAAACGTTGCAACATTTCACATTCATATTTCGCCACGGAAAAAGCGCACTGATTCACACCCGTATGTTGCCACAGGAAAGGTGCAACGATTCACACCCGTATGTTGCCACAGGAAAGATGCAACGATTCACACCAGTAGATTGCCACAGGAAAGATGCAACGATTCACACCAGTAGATTGCCACAGGAAAGATGCAACGATTCACACCAGTAGATTGCCACAGGAAAGATGCA
>JACEFZ010007914.1:0-20000 GCA_014155875.1 Cepaea nemoralis | reverse complement strand
TCCTGAGTGTAAGCGAGTTTTGTTTCCCTATTATCTTCCATTCTTTCTATATGCCCCAGCCATTGTAGTCTATTAGCCTTCATGATACCAGTGATTAGCGGGGACTTAAACAAATCATAAATGTCTTTGTTACTTCTTCTTTTCCACTCTCCACTTTGTGTATCCCTAATGGGTCCAAAGATGCGTCTTAAAATTTTGTTCTCAAAGGTTTGTAACAAGGCTTCGTCTCCTTTCGTTGTACTCCAGGTTTCAGAGCCATACAGCACAACTGGTCTGATCAGTGTTTTGTATATTGTGATTTTGGTGTTACGAGATAGCGCCTTTGATTTTAGTAGATGTTGTAGTGCATAGTATATCTTATTTCCAGAGTTGATTCTAGTTTGTATTTCTTCCCTTATGATGTTGGAGCAGTTGAAGATTGTACCCAGGTATTTGTATGTTTCCGTTCTTTTAATGGTCATATTATCTATTTGTATGTGGCCAGAGTTTTTAGCCATTCCGTCTCTTGAAATTACCATATATTCTGTCTTATCTTGGTTGATAACCAGCCCCATCTGTTGGGCTTTTTCCTTTAAGTGAGTCAATATTTCTAATGTCTTTTGTTCACTTTGCCCTATAATATCTATATCATCTGCATAACCAAGCAGCCTGGATGTTCCTCCAATATCACATTCCTCCTTTACCTTCCTTACAACTTTCTCTAGAGCCAGATTGAAGAGTAGCGGCGATAGTGCATCACCCTGTTTCAAGCCAGATGTTATTTGGAAGGGGTCTGATTTCCTGCCTTTATATGTTACTATATTATAAGTATCTTCCATGCATAGTTTGGTCATGTTAATTAACTTCCTTGGTATTCCAAATTCCTGCATAACATTCCATAGACTATTCCTATGGACACTATCATAAGCCTTTTTAAAATCCACAAAAATGTTATGGAGATCTCTTTTATATTCCCAATGTTTCTCGGCTATTTGTCGTAAGATAAATATCTGATCTATTGTTGATCTGTTTTGTCTAAAACCCGCCTGGTAGTCACCTAATATGTCTTCTGAATATGGTTTTAGTCTATTTAGTAATACTGCGGATAGTATCTTATAGCTTGTGGACAGTAGTGATATTCCTCTATAATTTCCACATTGGAACTTGTCTCCTTTCTTAAAGATAGGTATCAATAATGACTCTTTCCAGTCATGGGGTAATTCTTCTGTCCTCCAGATTTTTATTATTAGTTCGTATAGCTTTAGATGTAATGCATGGCCACCTGCCTTTATAAATTCAGCAGCAATTCCATCAGTCCCAGTTGCCTTATTGTTTTTAAGTCGTGTGATTACATATAGGATTTCTTCAAATGTAGGTTCTTCAATTTGTGGTTCGCATGTTAGAACCTCTTCCTGTGGGAAAATGTTACTTGGAGCTTCACAATTTAGTAATTCAATAAAATATTCTTTCCATGTGTTGCACATTTCTTCATTGGTATTTATCATATTCCCATTTTTGTCTTTTAAACCATATGTGTTTTGTTGGTGCCCTCGTTTCATTGACTTCAGTACTTTAAAAAACTTTCTGGATTCATTTTTCTGGTGATTAGTTTCCATATCTTTGATTATATTACTCATATATTCTCGCTTCTGCTGTCTGACTATTTTTGTAGCCTCTTTACATTCATTTCTATAATGCTCTTCCTTTTGGATGTTATTGATGTCATTTAACCATACATGTCTGGCATTCTTCTTCTTAGTGACTGCTTCTTCACATTTTTGATTGAACCATCTGTTCTTTCTATGCGTGGTTGACACACCGAGACATTCTTCTGCGGTAGATTGAAGTGTATTCTTGATGTTCAACCAAGTTTGGTCAACGCTTTCCTCCAAAGGGTTTTGAAAAGTTTCAAGTTTACATTTTATTTCATCTGTAAATTTCTCTTTGACTGTAATGTCTTGTAGTTTTTCTCTGTTATATGTTGGGTGTAATCTTTGTAATTTAGTATAGAAAGCTCTCTTAAGTTTTATTTTAAATTTTGCTCCAACGAGGAAATGGTCACTGTGGCACTCAGCTCCTCTATAACTTCTGACTTGCTGTATGTTTGATGCATTTCTGTTGTTAATTAAAATGTGATCTATTTGATTATAGGTTCTCTTGTCACATGATTTCCAAGTTTGTTTGTGTATATCCTTTCTTTGTAGTCTGGTACTGCTAATCTGCAGTCCTTTGGCTTCTGCCAGGTTGATGACTCTCCATCCATTATCATTTGAAGTTGTATGTAGGCTTTCCATACCGGCCACTTTTTTATTAGTTTGCTCTCTACCTATTTTTGCATTGAAGTCTCCCAGCACAATCAGGATGTCCTGTTTGGGGGTTTCTTCTATGACATCTTCCAGATCATTATAAAAGTCTTCTTTAATATCATCTTCTTTCTCTTCAGTAGGTGCATGTACATTAATCATCGTTATATTTTTCCATTTACCTTTTATTCGTAATTTACTAATCCTGTCATTAAAAGCTTTAAAGTTTAAAATGTTCCCCCATAACTCTTTTTTGATGACAAATCCTGTTCCTAATTCATGTTTATTTTGGGTGTTTCCTCCATATATTATAATCATTCCATTTTGCTCTAAAGTACCCTCTCCTGGCCACCTTATTTCTTGAATTGCTGTGATATCCATTTGATATTCAACCAGCTCCCGGGTTAGTTCTTCGGCCGCTCCAGCTTGATATAGTGTCCGTACATTCCATGTTCCAAATCTCAAAAGTCCTTTAACGTTCCAAGGTCGTTGTCCAGATAAGTCAGTCCGATATCGAGGCTCATGTATTTGTTTCGTAACAAAGAAAGGTTTTTACAAAGGTGGGGATGTTAACCCCACGCTTCAACCCCCAACCTGGAGGACCAGGGTGTTTCTCTTTGTCTGTTCTCTACCCTTTGACCTGTCCGGCTTGGGAGGCCCTGCTGGTAGCTACGCTACCGCCGGCATAGCTCTCAGGGTCATTGAGAAACTCAAGCTCCCCCACCACGACAAGGTGGAAACACCATAACATAGAATGGTACATAGATAATGGGCCGCGTGGTTCGGCGCCATATACAAGTTCAAATGGTGAGAAACCTGTACTGGAATGAGGTACTTCGCGATATGCAAATAGTATGGCAGGTAAATACATATCCCAGTCTTCAGGGTATTCCTGGGTTACTTTTGATAACATATGCTTGAGATCCCCATTCATCTTTTCTATAATTCCCGTCGAATGAAGGTGGTATGAACTGTTAAAGCATTGCTTTACCCCTAACATTCTGGTAAAGGCTTGAGTCGCCGCAGCTATGAACTGGCTCCCACGATCTGAGAGAATGGTATCAGGAATCCCTACTCTAGAAAAAATATGGAAGAATACTTTCATAACATCCTTGGCAGTTATGTTCTTAAGTGGATTCGCCTCAGGCCATCTACTACATAGGTCAATTATTGTTATTAAAAACTTATTCCCTCTCGATGTTACGTGGTTAAGAGGACCTACAATATCTACAGATATCTTTTTAAAAGGTCTACTTGCTAAATCTGTAATTTGTAACTCCGCTTTCGGGTGTTTACCCTTTTTAACAAGCTTCTGGCAGATGTCACAAGTTCTGCAATATTGCTTGGTATCACTGCAGAATTTGGGCCAGTAGAACTGATTAAGTAATCGTGATCTAGTTTTCGAATAAGCCATATGCCCTGCAAAGGGTATATCATGTGCTAGATGTAATGTTTGCTTGCTGTGTTCGGTTGGTAACACCGTTTGCTTTGTGGTGCTGGTACCTTTGGAATAGTACCGTGTAAGGAAAATGCCATCTAGCATTTATAGTAAGTCTTGGCTTTTGGCCTATAAGATTAAAATACTTGTGCAATGATAAATCAGCCTTTTGAGCTGTTATGAAATTCTCCCTCATGGTGTTAGGAGGTAATATCACTGGGCTTAGTATTTCCAAAGCCCCAGTCTGATCAATTTGATCTTGCACTTTGGCAGCAGATCTAGTTACTGCATTTACACTATCAACAATATGACATGGTAGTGTTACATTCATGTCAATACATTCATTTGATGATGTTAATGAGTTGGCAAACATACAATCAATTACAGGTGACAATACATTTTCAACAGTATGTTCAGTTGACGATGATACACTATTATCAACTAAACATTGGACAGATGATGTGGCACTGTCATATAGCATGTCATTTACCTCAGGAAGAGTCCCAACAATTATGTCGCAACATGGATTGACTAATGCTGCGCATTTAACCTTTCCTGTGAGGAATGGGGTGTCAATATATGCCCATGCAAGTGGGCATTTCTCGATGTTATCTGAGAAAGTTCTGCATGTAACATGTTTGCTAATATAATCTGAAGGTAAAATAAAGTCTCTCTTCAGACCAATGAGAGTACATCCACTATCACGTAAGACGGTGGCAGCTTTGCCATTTACAAATCCGTGGTGGATGTTAAGTTTACCTCTGGAGTTTATTACCAAATTAGCTTCTTCATTGGCAATAGGTATTGCATGGCCACATGTTAGTAGGCCATCTTCATGAAAACGATCACAGATGGTACATATATTAAGATGAAATACATCAATGGCCTGTGCTAAATTTACAGGATGATTTTCACATGTTTCTTCATCTGAGGAAGAGCTATCAAACATGGCGGCATTAGCCTTTCTAGTCATTTTTTTGCCTTTACAAGCATGACGCCAGTGGCCATACGCTTTGCAAAGGAAGCATTTTGTTAGTGGTTTGTAGCTCTTTCGCTCCTTATCTTGTTTATCTATATAGTTTTGCAAGTATATAAGGTACCCAGGATGTTTGTCACACATATCATTTTCGTTATGTGACAGATGACAATATCTGCATTGATAATATTTCTCAGCATATTGTTTAAATGGTTTCTTGTTAACATAGGGACGTGACTTCGTTCTGTCATAGGTAGCGGCTGCTACAAAATCAGTGTCATTCAATCCACTACTGAAACAATGTTTGTTGGCTGTAAAATAAGCGAATCTCGTTTCTCAATATGTTGCACACTCTCACACTCACATTTTTTTTATAAGAAACTTAGAAAATGGTGGTGGTAAAGATGAAATGATCTCATCTCTTAAAATGAGATCTTACAATTTATCAAAAGTATTTACTTTGGCTGATGAAAGCCATTTGCTAAATACATCCTGTACTACTGAGATGTAGTCAGAGAAAGTGTGCGTTGTTTTTGGAGCTGATTTGCTAGACTGTTCTCTGTAGCCTGCTTCATCTAACAGTAAATGTGACATGATTTTGGATTTAATATATTGGTAATCTTTCCTAAGATCTTTGGGAATGGTCTCTATCAATTTCAGAGGTTCCCCAGAAAGACTCCTCATATATATTATGTTCCATTCAGTCTCTGGGATCTGATAATGCTCCATTATCGTTTCAAAGTTTTGGGTAATTGCTGCAATGCAGTCCCCAGCGGTGTAATTTTTCACGATCCCCTGGTACTTTTTGTACTGATTCTCATTTTCTAGTCTTTCTGACTATCGAGAATCTTTCACTGCTGAAGTATCAGCTTCCAACTGTTTAATTTTCAGTTGCATTTTAAGCTCTTCTCTCTTGCACTGGGCAGAGATCTCAGCTTTCTTTATTTCGGCCTCTGTTTCTGCCTTTTTAGCATCTAATTCTGCTTTTTAAGTTCTCTTTCAGCAGCTCTCTCTTCGCGATATCTAGCTTTTTCCTGCAAGGTAACATATTCTGCATACTTTGCCTCACTCCATTTCGTCAACTCATCACCAGTTAACTTTAATTTCAAACCAGATTCGATGAAATCATTCAATGTAGACATGATGAAATATATGAGTTAGTTAGTTAGTTAAGTTAGTCACGGTTCCAACTTCACAGCAACGGGTCGTCCCCATTATGCTCCGTTCCTGTGCCAGTGAATATCACATAAAACGCTCCCCACTGCCCCATGTGAAAAGTGGAAAAGACAAGAGTCTCGACAAACAACAGCCCGCACAGATACACTGTGCATACTGCCTCCGCCAGAATGTCAACACAATAGTCCCCCACGAAACATCCAGTTTATCTCTGATGGAATCGGCAGTCATTTTCCCATCTCGATGTTTCCTAGATGTTCACCCACACAGTCCACGAAAATACAGTTCATCGTCAATGGCAGTGGCAGTTAACCAGAAGCCCAGCAGCCACGCATTTCTGCATAAGGCAAAACACCGATCAACTCTGGGACATAGCCAGCTGCCATCGCTCCGAACATGCAGTCACGTTCCAAAAAAAACAAACAACCTCAGACAGATTCAAAAGTATTTCACACGAAACTCACAGCTCACAGAGTCGCGCCACCCACTCACTCAATAGCAGGGCGACGGAACCATGGCGTCTTTAGTCGCCTCTTACGACATGCGTGGTAGGCTACAGTGTTGCTATTCTTTGCTTCCCTTATGGGCCCCGGCAACACACGGGAGGATGAAATATATGAAATACACTGAATGTACACAAAAAGTTAATTAATGTGTTAGTAAATAATTTGTACAGGATTTATAGAGTACAACCTGTGCATAAGCCTACACACAAAAGTATATGTGAAAAAAATAATACTTAAGTGATCTTTGGAGCTCTGGAGGACGATGGAGAACTGTTCCAGAGAATGGCTGCCTAATCGTTACTACTCGAAAAAATGGACTTCACTTCTTAGTCACTTCGGATGACACACAAAATACCTGTTGCTTTTGGAATAAGAAAATATTAGGACATGTATGTTTATGTGGTGTATGCGTTGTCAACTACGTTTTGTAGGTTTGTGTGCTGTCAAGTATGTTGGTTAGTCGTACTGTCGTCCGTTCAAAACATTCAACAACTTGCTTTCCATGTTACTTTCTTTCCAAACCTTTCCGCTTACATACACTTTCAATCTTATTTTACAACTCATTCAAGATGGATGACACACTCATGTTTACACTTATGGTTCAAATAATCAAATAATCCAATAAGGACGATGCATCCACGTTTACACTGTTAAAAAAAAACGGACGAAAGCACCCACGTTCACACTTTTATCTCCACGGTTCAAAACCCGGACGAAAGCACCCACGTTTACACTTGTCAGAGTCTTGCTTACAGCAAGGACACAGGCTCGTACATACCAACAAGTGTGATACAAAACAAGGTCACAGAATGACTTAACGTGACGCACTACACTTACAATACAAACACTTTATTCTTTATACTATAACACTATACACTTTATATAAATATATCAATACACTACTACACAACTCACAGGCGCACAGTCATATCTTCTCACAGGCGTTCATACATACGAGCATCATTGAATCACGTCTGTCTCCGTCAACACTCCCAAGCCGTCTGCCGGTTGACCGCTGTGAGTCTAACTATGCGGGCCTGCTTCACTGCGTGGAGATCATGTCTCACATGCATGCATCGAGTGGCCCTTCCTGACACAGTGTGGTTAGCGTCGCTCACCGGTGAAACCCCTGGCCATATTCGCCAGGCGTCATAGACGACTACGCGGTAGACCTAATGGGCAGATTATGACGATGATGATGATGATGATGATGATGATGATGATGATGATGATGACGACGACGACGACGACGACGAGGAGGATGATGATGATGATGATGATGATGATGATGATGATGATGATGATGATGATGATGATGATGATGATGATGATGATGATGATGATGATGATGATGATGATGATGATGATGATGATGATGATGATGATGATGATGATGATGATGATGATGATGATGATCCATGTGTATAATCCTCTTCAGAATCCTGGTTTGGAACAGACATCGGCTATCGTGACCCTACAAACCTGTCATCAGGTATTTTGATGAAGTTGGTTTTGCTTATATTATCATATGTGCTAGGCTTTTTACGGTCTCCACATACGCCATTCTCTGTCTTGTATTGTGTTGTATTTATAACAGTAATCAGTAATCCGCTGTTCAAAGTTCAACAATTGTGTAATTATAGTTGGGATATATAACTATCTTCTGCAAAACTTCCCAAGAAACCCTAACAATCATCTGTCATCCATTTCTTTTTTGCAACTCTATGTTTATGTGAAATAATTTATGTTGATGTCTGTTGGATTGATTCCCGCAATACTGTCCAAATGACCACTCACAGGCACTGGACACACTACCATTGAAAGGAAAAATGATTGTGTGTGGCGATTTCAACAGCCACTCGCAAAGCTGGGGCTATGGTCACATGGACCAGAGAGGAGGGAGACTGGAAGACTGGCAGGATGAGAATAGATTCATCCTGATTAACAAGCCGTCTGACCCACATACCTTCTACTCGAGGTCATGGCACACTACAACTATACCTCACCTGGCTTTTCATTCACCAGACCTGGAGTGGAACATTAAACGAATTGTTGGGAAACAACTAGGTGGCATTGACCATCGGCCAGTCTTTCTAACTGTAGAAAATTAGCTTGTAAGTGAAAGCAGCAATCTCTCAAGGTGGAACTACAAGAAAGCAGACTGGGCAATGTACAAGAATCGCACCAGCATACTGGTTAGAAACCTGAACACTGAGAGGGACATATTTAAAGTAGTTGAAGGGTTTGGGAAATGCATAATATAGGCAGCACGAGAGACAGTACCAAGAGGAGCCCGTAAACATTATAAACCCTACTGGAGTAGTGAACTGGAACAGTTGCATAATGATGTGGAAGTGTTTAGAAGGCAAGCAGAGGCCAACCCCAGCCAAGAGCACCACAATAAATACCAGCATGCAAAAGCCAAATTTCGAAGAACCCAGCTGCAGGCTAGACGTAAAAGCTGGCAGGAGAAAACAGAGTCACTGAACTTTGAAAGAGACACAAGGAAGTTGTGGAAGCTAATAAAACAGCTTAACGATGAGGGCACAGGGAGAAGCTCAAAAATTGCACTACATAAAGATGGAAACATCTTAACAGGAAAGAAAGCAGCTGGCCATTTTGCGGACTCATTCGCACAAGATAACAATATAGAAATTAGTCCAGAGAAACAACAGGAGATTCGAGAGAAATGGTAACATACAGGACACAAGGAAATAGTATATGAGGTTATGGAGGCACCTATCACAATCAGTGGACTGGAGCTAACCATATCAAAACTGAACATGAGAAAGTCACCAGGAGCTGATGGTATTTCCAATGAAATTATCAGGAACCTGGGAACAGAGGCCAAAGCAAAGCTGTTACAGATCCTTAATAACACCTGAACCTTAGGCAGTGTTCCACAAGCCTGAAGGGAAGCAATCATGATACCCCTCCTAAAATCTGGGAAAGACAGTTCCATTGCCTCCAGCTACAGACCAATTAGCCTCACCAGCTGTCTCTGCAAAACAATGGAACGCGTCATCAATCACAGACAACAGTGGTACATTGAAAGTGAAAACATCCTTGTGCCACAACAGGCTGGCTTTAGGCAGTGCTACTCTACTGGAAGATCAGAAAACCTACCTCTCTCAAGAAGTTGAGGATGCATTCTAAGAGAAGAAGCTGGTACTTGCGGCATGGATAGATCTGAAGAAAGCCTTTGACAAAGTCTGGAAAGAAGGTCTGATGGGGAAACTGAGAAGCTGTAAAGCCAATGGAAGAATGTACAAATGGGTGAAAGCATACTTGCACAACAGAAGAGCCCGAGTACAGATAGACGGACTAAAGAGCAAGAAAGTACTGCTGCGTCACGGTGTTCCCCAGGGCGGAGTCTGGTCCCCCACTGTCACGGGACCACTGGAGTTAACGATAAGATGATAGGTTAACAGAGACAGTCTGTATTCACAGCTGCAATTGTTTGTTGCTAGTGGGGAAACACTCCCATCGGATCAAACGAAACCAAAAGTCTTTGAGATTTCCCAAGGAAACGGGAAAATTGTCGGCATGTTGTTTTGCCCGAATCTCAGGATGAAAGGAACAGCGCCGTCTTGAATTGGTTGCCGCCAAGACCACCTGTTGTTGACAGCGAATGACGTCACTCAGACAATCCCAGACTGTATGAAACATGACTTATTAGCCGCCAGTGTGAGAAATGGAAATTAAACTAGGCTGAAGTGTTTTGGCTAGCTCTGTTCGAATTTGGAAAGAATCTATTGTGTTCTATGTCAATTAAAGTTGATGAACATGTGTCTTTCATGGCAATGTGTAGATTCAATTCAGAACAGAACTGGGTTATATAAGGTAGTCACTAGATAACATTTAGGTATAAGTAATGTAGGATAGTCTAGTGATAGATAGAGTTTAGGACTTAAGCATAGTGTTGTTGCGCTGTGGTTAGGTATTCAAGGAGTGTCGGCGATAGTAGGCAATCGCGTTGTTAAACTAACTAGTGTGAGATGTCAATTAGCTCAGCTGGTTGAGAATAGTGTAGTGGGATGATATTTAGAGAGATTGAGGATGGTTGGGGGATGGGGGAATGTCCAATGGTGGGATCTTCCAGTGGGGTGTCTACTGGGGTTCTGCGCTTCGCCTTTGGTGTTTCCTTGTCTTATCCTAACTCAGACCGATGTGATGAGCTCCTCTGCCCTATGACAGAGTTTGGTTCACTGTTATATCTGAGTGAGGCCGTCGGCCTGAACTCAGCTAATAGGGGTCAGTGTCGGGTTGCTCTCACCAGGTGTGTTCTCTCTTTCGCAGGTTCCACTCAAGTTATGAAGATAACAAGCTGAAACATCACTGTTAAAAGTATGGATGATTCAGTGAAGGACGTTTCATTCAGAGGCTTTTAGACTGAGCCCATGATCAGGAGGATCTGAAAGACCATGGCTCTGTTGAGCAGAAACATATAGTTATCTAGGAACGTTTTCTTTGTGATAGAGTTCACTATGATTGCGGGAAGTCATTTTCTACCCCACATGTACTATGAACACCACGGGTTTTAGAAGGAACACTGAACATAGCATTTTTCCTAAACTAGTAGATTCCTGTGGAATTGTACTCTTTACTTTGCGATCGTGAAAACTTTAGGACAATTAGTAATAAACAATTGTGTTACACGGGACAGTGATACATATTTTCACGATACAATTATTGATGAATATTAGAACTGTAGGGACACTTAGTAACTGTGTGTATGATCGATTCAGGATCAGTATTGGACTATATTCATTTTTGGTGATCATGTCTCGAGATTATCAGGGAACCACCGGAGGAAGTCAACAGCTGGCAGGAGGGACACATCGTTTGGTGAGGTCATTGTGTATTGAGCTAACATGCTTGTGGTGTGGCCATTACTGGGATGATCTGACTTTGCTCCTGAGCTGTTCGGTCTGATTCTGCAGACACACTAGAGTATACGACACACATTCTACACGCACACTTCGCACATACATACACTTTTCTTCATTAAATTAATTTGTATTGATTTTAGAAGCTAGAGTTGTGTAGTATGTTGTTTTGGGGAAGAATGAGAGGGGGCATGGTCCAGTGGTGAGAGAGAGAGAAAGAGGTGTCCATTGACTGAAGGGGTGTTGTGGACGGAATCTAGTGGATTCTCCAGAATAATGATATGGGGTTAAAAATAATGTGGGTGTTGATTCCCCTTACCCCAGGGACGACACTATAAATAAATCCACAACACCCACACTTTTCTAATCTTCATCAATGATCTTGTGGCTAATCTACCGGATGGAATTAAAGCGGCAATGTACGCTGATGACCTGGTTTTGTGGAGCACAAATGAACATGCATCAGTGGCCACCATATTGCTACAGAGAGCTGTAGATACATTTGTTGCATGGGCGGATAGATGATGTGTCAGCATAAACACTGACAAGTGCAGCATCCCCCTATTTACCCTCTCTCCGAAACAAAAGGCAGGGATCATCCAGATAAATGGAACACCCTTTAGAGAAGATAAAGAACCTACATACCTTGGTGTAACATTCGACGACAGGCTGACATGGAGACAACACATAAAAAAAGCAGTAGCAAAAGCAGGATGAAAAATAGCTATCCTGAGAAAGGTAAGTGGAACCACATGGGGAGCCAGTGGGAAAATATTTAGCAAAGTTTATCAACAGAGCATACGACCACACCTGGAATACGAGTCAACTGCGTGGTGTTCAGCATCAAAGACAAAGTGCAAAATCAAGCTCTTAGAGTCATCACAGGAGGCATGAGATCAACCCCTATTGTAGCAATCGAGAAAATGGGGAGGACACAAGCACTGAGAGAACGCAGAGATACAAAAACACTAATACAAGCAGAAAAGTTCCTCAGCTTGCCAAGCCACTCTATGAAGAACCGATTTAAAAACTTAATTATGGGGCGGTTGAAAAGAAGTAGTTTTATCCACCAGGCCAAACGACACTGCAGAGAAACCACCGATCTGCCCACAGTTGATATCCCACTGACAACTATTCCAGAGCGAACTCCATGGAAAGATGAACTTAGACTGTCATTACAAATCCAGACAAAAGTGAGAGGAATATTTGACAAGGTAGAACAGAACAGTGTACAGCGCAGAACAGCCACTCTCAGCTTCATTGATGACGAATACCCACAGGATCTCTGGATCCGGGTCTACGCGATGGGTCAAAGTCTCCACAGCCTGGGGGAGACGTTATTTTTTTTTTTTTTTTTTTCAAATTCTTTTTTCCCCTTCATTGTTCTATTTTTAAAATATTCTTTCCATCCTGTTCTTATACCTAAACTGGGGAGGGGGGGGGGGGGGGGGGGGGGGAGTCTTCTCCGTGATTACGTGTTGTGTTTTGTGTATGTATTTGTTTGCTGATGAAGGCTAGTTGTACGAACAATACACTTTGCAACGATTTTAACACTCAATAAAAGTTTTTTTTTTTTTTAATGAAAGGAAAGGGCGGTGAATTTTAGGATTCGATTATGTCATACACGCAGACTTTATTTCACACGTGTCCAGTCCGCAAGGAAACTTGAAGTCAAGGTCTATGTTTCCACTTCATCGTGTAGCGGGCTTGAATACACGTGACATTCAACATGCCTCAATTTCTGTTTTAGTGATATTTATTTAAACACAAGTATTTATTACTTGTTATTTGATGTACACTTTCAGCAGTTCCATGGCTGCAGCATACCATGGCCAGACTGCGAGAACAGCAAATTAAAAGAGGGGTGGCCAAACAAGAACACTACGCAGGAAGCCAAAGAAGATTGATAAACCAACACAGAACTGGTGTCGTTAGCCGCTACACGCTGCGGGATTTGCTGAGGAGGGGATCCGAGCACTTATGGACTGAATGGTTCGATGTGCAATGAGGATGATCTGTCGACTAACTAACTAACTTCAGCAGTTCAATTCGTTTGTGTGATTTTCGTGTCACATGTGCCGTTTTCTGTCATTATTTTGACAAGGTGGGAGCAATCTGGTACATGTTCCAAATTTACATACATTTCAATCGTTGAGCTTTCTTACCTTTCAGTGGAAATCGATTCATCATACAATCAGATAACATCAGACAATACTGGGACTTATTAAAAAATACAATACGAAGCAGAACACAGCAACTAGCATCCATCATACACAAAGACAGAAGACAGGAACAACTTATACAAACAGCCATACAGCTGACAAAACAGACAGACAACAATGCACCACACTTACACACACTGGAGGAACAGCTAGATCAGCACGAACAACATAGATATCTAGGTGCTCTCCTGAGAACAAAGCTCAACACAATCATACAAGAGACCCCCAGTAAACAATACATGGCAATTAAACAAAATATACAGCGTGGCAGACAAATAGGCAAAATAGTAGACATGCAAGGCAATATGCAAACAGAACCAGCACAAATAACAGAAGCATTCAATCAATACTACACTCAACTGTTTACAGCAGAGACAATAGACACACAGACACAAGACAATTTTCTACAATATAGTAAAAAGCTGTCAGATGAAGACAGAGACAGACTAGACACAGAACTAACACTGGCTGACATATCGAATGCACTCAGCAAAATGAACAAGGACAAGACACCAGGGCCGGACGGTTTAACGATAGAATTCTACCAACACTTCTTGCCTATCTTAGGTGGTCTTCTTCTTAAAGTCTATCAAGACGCCTTTGATAAACAACAACTACCAGATAGCTGCAACATGTCTTACATCGCACTCATATCCAAAAACAATACAGACAAAACACAGATGAAAAATTATAGACCAATATCACTTCTGAACACAGACTATAAAATACTTACCAAGGCACTGACCCAGAAACTTAGACCCTACATAAAACATGAATTTAAAAAAAAATGTTTTACAGGCCAAATAATCTGACAATTATTATTATTTATTATTTATTATTATTATTACTTATTATTATTAATACGTTTATTACTACTGCTACCATTATTATTAATTTTCCCATTATTATATTTGAATGTGCAACATGAAATATATTGTGGATGTGTACCTGTGTCGCTGGCAGTAACATATGTATGCGTCTGGGTGTGGATGCAGGTGTGTGTGTGTGTGTGTGTGTGTGTTGCATGTATTTGCACGCGCATGTGTACGAGTGTGTGTTTGTGTGTGTGTGTGTGTGTGTGCGCGCGCGAGCGCATTTACATGCACTATGCCTTAAATGTCATAATATAACTGTATATATGTATGCATTTGCTTTGTTCACACATGTGACACCTAACACTAACAAACGGCAACGCTCTGTAATATACTCAAACAAAAGAAACACACATAACGCCTTGTAAATATACATTGATTTGTATGAAATAAACGTTTAAAAAACAAAATTACACAACTTTTCATATGCCTGTGCCAACTTTAGGCTCAATATCAACTTGCAGAAGATTGTAATTATGTACCAGTCAGCTCCAGGGATTAATTATGACGTGCCAATTATAAAAATGAATGGTCATAGACTATGTGTTGTGGACAAATTCACCTATCTTGGCAGCAAAGTGTCATAAACTGCCACAATTGATGACGAAGTGAACGCAAGAATCTCCAAGGCCAGCATGGCCTTTGGCAGACTGTACAAGAATGTATGGGACCGGAATGGAATAAGCCTGCAAACAAAGCTGAAAGTCTACAAAGCAGTTGTATTATCCACAGTACTATACGCTTGTGAAACATGGACTGTTTATCAGCGACAAGCTAGGAAATTAAACCACTCCCACGCAGTCTGCCTTAGGACTCAAGAGCACGGATTCACTCGACATCGACCATTTTCTCGAAGGAAGACCACTACATAACAAAGGTACGTTGATAATCACAGTTACCAGCCCTGGCGCTGCGGCCAAGGCCACGCCTTCGTTAATCTACAGCACGCTGCTGGGCCCATGTGGTGTACCACATGGCGGTATTACTGACGTATACCGGTACGAAGTACCTACTCGGTGGTACGTTAACCTAACACAGGCGGCCCATGTGGCAGTGTACAAAGGCCTTCATGGCAAAACAGTTAAGCTGCCGGCGAAGGGACTGGAGCTATCAATAGAGCACCTGGAACGAGAAAGGGAACGAGTTACGATTCATTGGCTTCCCAACACTATTTCTCCACAGGGAGTAAAGTTCATAGTCGAAAAGACAATTGGAGACGAAAACGCGGAAGTCTTCAGAATCCAATACGGTGGCGGCAAGTGGGGCGTGCTGTGCACCCCCACAAAACCGGTGCCGCACTACGAAAAGATCACGGCGCCAGGGAAAATAACAGGCGACCACCGCATACTTTTCACTATACCAGGTCGCCGGACCCAATGTCCATTTTGCAGCCTAAGACGATCACTGGTCAAACAAATGCCCGACAAGGCGGCAGAAGAAAGACAATAACAAGAAAACGTCCTGAACCAACACAAGAGGATTTCCCGGCAATCACCGGTAAGGCCGACACAAAGAAAAACAACGCTGTCCCAAGATGACGTCGAGGTAACTGGCAGAACGGTGACCACGGAGACAGCCGCAGAAACTCAATCAAAAACAATTTCACAAGAAACCAACGACGACGGTTTCAAAACCGTCCACTACGGCAGAAAAAGACAGTGGGCAGAGAGAAGAAATTCCTCAAACAACAAAAACATAAGAGAAGAGGAGGGAAGATCTTCCCCCTCTCCTTCCAAACCATGCAAGAAAGCTGCTACAAAACAGAATGAAAACAGCGACAATGAAGGACCACTTTATATCAACACTGACGAAGACACCGACGAAGACCACGAGGAGAACGAAGACCACAACAATATTATCACAACCGAAGACACGACCCAGATTTGAATTACCACAGAAAAGATAAAGGTAATCACTTAAATTTAACCACCATGTTGTTTAATTTTATTTTAAAAATGGCAGACAACTTATGTTTAATTAGTTTGAATATTCGTGGTATGAAAATGAAATTACAACATATAGTCACACTCATACATAAACACAAACTCGATTTTATTTTACTACAAGAAACAAACATTAAAACAGACTTTCAAGCAGCAGAACTTGTAACACGTTTAGGATTAAGAAATTCGTGTTTCAGTTTGGCCAAACATAACGTAGGGTCAGGGACAGCCATTCTCCAAATTTCCGACACGTGGACTATTTTTAGAACACACACAGACCCACATGGTAGAATTTCCACAGTTCAAGTTAAAAACGACACACACTCATTTGTCATAGTCAACATACACGCACCACCTAACTACAATTATCAACCTCTATTTTATGAACATTTAGACGACTTACTAACACAGACATACAGAGGACAAAATATTGTTCTTGCCGGTGATTACAATTGTGTTCTTGAAGAGTTAGACGTGGTAGGTGGGGAGGTGAGAACACAGCTGAGAAGAGCCGGCAGGGACAGCTTACATCAACTTGACACACTACGAAATATAATCGATACACACAACCTCACAGACGCATTCAGGCATACACTCCCCGACAGTAGAGAAACGACATACACAAACAAAACACACAACAGATCATCTAGATTAGACCGGATTTATACGCCCGCAACACATCACATCATACAAACCAAACATCTACGGGAAACATTAGATTACACAGACCACAAAGCAATACTAGTACACATCAGCACAAACAGCACAAACACGCAGCCAAACAAAAGGTCACCTTTCTGGAAGTACAATAATTCACTATTGGAAGTCAATCATTTTGTGAGTGTGGAAGACAGCGGTGGAACATCCCAAGAACCGTATTTTCCAAACAATTAGATGAGTATATTTTCAGAATATTTTGGTATGCTCTAAATTAATCATGCATCTTCTTTTTCAGTAAAGATTTAAATTACTAACACATAATTACAAACCATTGTGTAAAACGTACTGTAATATCTTGTTCAACTAACATAAAGCCACAAAATGGCGTCACTAAGTGATTGTATCCAGGCAGGCAAGGAAATGAGCCACACTGGAGAGAAATTAGAGAAGTGGGCGGATCAAAAAAATTAAAGAAGAAATAGCTCGACATAGAGAAGAAACAGAAAGAAAAGCTGCTCTTGAGAGAGATGAAAGAGCATTAGAAAGGCAGCATCAAAAAGCAATGAAAGAGGTCGAGGAAGCCACCAAACAGAAACAGTTAGATTTAGATCATGCCAACAAACAAGCAGAAGAAGCTACCAAACAGAAACTGTTAGATTTAGATCATGCCAACAAACAAGCAGAAGAAGCTACCAAACAAAGACAGTTAGAATTAGATCATGCCAACAAACAAGCAGAAGAAGCCACCAAACAAAAGCAGATTCAAGTAGAGTCAGAAACTAAATTAAAGATGAAGAAAATGGAGGTAGATTCAAACATACAGATAACCTCTAGCAAACAAAAGAGCCAAAAAGAACAGAATAAGTTTAGTAAGTATAAAGGCCTTATCAAACCATATAGCGTAGGGGATTCAATTAGCGCATGGACTGAGAATATAGAATTCCAACTAAAGACTTAGAAAATACCTTTGGATGACTGGGCAATGATCTACATGAGAAACCTCAGTGGGGAGCCGTTAAAAGTAATATAATCTATACATACAGAGCTAAGGAACAATTATCAGTACATTCACGATATGATCATGCAACACTTTCTTTTAGACGCCACTGGGTACCAAATTCAGTTCTCCCAAATTAAGCCAAAAGCAACTGAAACCTTCTTAGTTTACATCTCTAACGTGCAAAGCACATTTACAAAATGGACTAGGGCGGCGAAAGTGGGTAACAACTATGAAAAATTAGAAGATCTTATGGTAATGGACAAGGTGATATCTACCGTTCCTACCCCTTTTGCGAAGTTTCTCCAACAATCAGATATTGAATCCATTCAGCAATTAGAAAAACGGGGGTCGGCATATTTTTCGTCTAATCAGGACATATTTAAATCTACAACACATGATACAGAAATCACTGCTTTTGCAAACAGGGTACCTGATAGATCTTACAATCAGAAAGATTATCGTAAGAAGGACAAACTATACCAGATGCCACATCGATGTGGATATTGTAGTTTGTTTCATCCTAGCTACTCTATGTGTGATAAAAACCCTGCATACCCCTCACACTTAGAAGCAGTGTTAAAGAAGCAAGAAAGCAGAAGAACGTCATTTAAACGTGCTGTTAAATGTTACTTTTGTTCCAGCTATGGCCACTATAGTAGTAAGTGTCTTGGTAGGCAACGAATGAAGGCAAATAATGCTGCACTCATCGATACGTCATCAGACGATGAGAGTGACATTGATTCGGAACTTGTAAATGTGTTACCAGCGAGTGAATGTGAGAGTGTAGCAGTAGTAACAGACATATTAGACTTTAAGAAATGTGACATATGTCACCAGTTTCATGCGGATGGTAAATTGAAATGTGGGCACGTAATACCATGTTCCAATGAAGATGCTAACGCAGCGAGTGCCTCCAGAGGTAAACTTAAGTTCTACGATGCACTGGTCAATGATCAACCATGCCAATGTTTAATTGATAGCGGGAGCACTCTACTTGGTTTAAGGAAAGAACTTGTTAGACCAGAAGATTACACTGGTGAATTTGTCAAATGCCGTACTTTCTCTGGAACCATTGAGAAATACCCACTGACAAAAGCGCATATCAATACCCCATTCCTTACCGGCACGTTTACTTGCGCAATCCTGCAAGATTGTCGCGGTTCTAGGCTGTCCAAGAGTTCCAGCCATACTTGTATGGTGTACCATTCCAGTGATGTTCCTGGCAACCTCCCAAAAGCTCAACGCTCGTTTGATGCGTTGGTCTTTGTGGCTTCAGCCCTACAACTTTAATGTTGAATACATTCCCGGAAAGGAGAATGTGGGGGCTGACTTCCTGTCCAGACATCCAGTCCCCGAGGAAGAGGCTGAGACCACTCGGACCGAACCTCCGGCGGATAAGAGTCGACTCGGTCAACTCTCTTAAGAGAGGGCCTATGTCACGAGACAGAAGCCATAGATTCGACCTAGTGGTATAAGGCAGACAACCCTACTATTGCCCGACCCGGTTCTTTGGAAAATTACCGCCCTTTGGCTGGCGTTCTAGATATGTATGGTTTCGTCCTCGACGGACTGTCTCTTTGTCCAGAACCCTGCGCAATCCCGGGACTAGGGAACCTCCGTCTACGTTACCCCACCGGTCTCTGTATACCTATCTCACTGCAGTTAACCAAGGGATATTACCCTACCCACACATCGTCCTGACTGCATGACTCAACACTCAACTCTGGCATCTATATGGAAACAAAAATGTGTATTGTACAAATGAGGGTGATGATGGTGGGGATGATGATGATGAGATAGACCTATTAACCGATAGAACAGTCCAGACAGCAAGCCTGGGCGTAGCTTAAGGGTGGAGCAGTCATCACTGGAAAGGCTTCGAGTAGACGCCACAGGTCATCCTGTTACTAGATCTCACCAGGGTGGTATAGTCTTCCATCCAGCTCTCGTCTTCGCCCAGATGAAAGGATAATAGTTGGTCGACCTGGACTAGTTCCGGAAAACCTACTCCGTGATGCTCCCAATGAGTGTTCCAC
>JACEFZ010007913.1:0-62752 GCA_014155875.1 Cepaea nemoralis | reverse complement strand
TTTTGGGTTTTTTGTTTTTAAAAAAAAAACTTTTTAAAAACCATTTTCGGGTTTTTGAAAAGGTTTTTTCAGTGTAATGTGTTTGAGTATCTGACCTCGTTACAGCATTAGCCGTGTTTGTTTGTTTCCAGGCTAAATTTCTTCATCAGTACACTGTTTAATGATGGCAAGCAACCGAAAAATCAATCATTACAGGGATTTTGCAGGATCGCGCCGACAAGGAACGGGGTGTTTATGCGTACTTTTGCCAGCGGGTATTTCTCTATGTTTCCAGAGAAAGTGCGGCATTTGACAAACTCACCCGTATAATCTTCTGGCTTAACTAGGTCTCTTTTAACCCCAAGTAGAGTGCTGCCGCTATCAAGTAAACATTGGCATGGTTGTTCGTTGACCAGTGCATCGTGGAACACAGCTACTGGTAGGGCCACCCATGTCGGACATGTCAAGGGAGAGGGACCAGACGAAGAGACACACAAACCTGCTGCCTTGTAGGTGGACTGGGGACAGTCAAAGGCTAGGGAAAGCACCCCGAATACATGCTTGTCAAAATCGGATGTACTGAGCCACAGGCTTGACAAAGCAGTGCAACGTAAAACCTGCTGCCTTGTAGGTAGACTGGGGACAGTCAAAGGCTAGGGAAAGCATCCCAAATAAATGCTTGTCGAAATCGGATGTACTGAGCCACAGGCTTGACAAAGCAGTGCAACGTAACTTAATTCATGATGTCACAAATCAAAAATTAATCGATATGGTGCTAATCCCGTGAAGTCCCATCAGGCGGCGATAGTGCCGGGCCCCCTGCCTCGAGGGGGTCCACCCATGACTACTGGTGGTCACCTTCCCCTGTGCTGTGGAGTCAAGGCACAGAGGAGTAGGTTAAGAGCTATTGACCAAATACCCAGGACACTCAACATACTACAGTGGAATGCCGAAGGAGTTTACAAGAAGAAAGACTCCCTAACACAGCGTCTACATAAAGATAGAATAGATGTGGCATGCATTCAAGAGACACACCTCAACGCCAATCACAAATTCTCAGTCAGAGGATATCAGGCCACACGTTTCGACCGCGAAGGACACAAAGGAGGAGTTCTAATACTTACACGAAATACAATACCTTGCAGCGAAGTATCTGTGATCTCTGACAACCAAACGGAAATTATAGGTGTTGATATAATGATAAAGGACGTGAAAATAAGAATCTACAATGTGTATAGCCCAGCAGATAAGGACCTTACACTCTCAAACATGAAAATAACTGACACAAACTGCATTATTGTCGGAGACTTTAATAGCCGTTCAGAAAGATGGGGATACCCAGATACTGACAAAAGAGGAGATGAATTGGAGGACTGGGAAATAGACTCAAATCTCCATCTACTCAACAAAGCGGATGACACACCAAGCTTCTACTCCAGAAGATGGCTTACCACTTCTACTCCAGACTTAGCTTTCTGCACAGGAGACATCCTCCACAAAATCGATCGCCATGTGCTGGACCAATTAGCAGGTAGTGACCACAGACCAATCAAGCTTGTAATGAATATGGAGTATGTTCCACGGGAGCAAAAGCCCTTGCCCGATGGAATTACAAACGAGCAGATTGGGACAGATTTGCCATACTAACAGACAAATATTGTGAAAACATAAATACACGATATGGCAACATAAAGCAAATGGTGGAAAGTCTAAACAGAGCGATAATAAAGGCAGCCACTGAGTCCATTCCTAGAGGAGCGAGGAAAAATTACAAACCATACTGGACTGAAGAACTACAAAGTTTGGAGGACGAAGTTGAAGATGCCAGGAAGACAGCAGAGAGAGAACAAACAATTGAAGCGAATATCTCTCTCAAAGCCATCTCAGCAAAATACAAAAGAACAATAAATCAAACAACAAGAGATTGTTGGAGGGAAAAAACAGAACACCTGAATTTTGACAGGGATGGAAACAAACTATGGAAACTAGTGAAAGCCATGAACAATGAAGGACCTAGAAACAAAAAAATAACAATTAAACAAGGAAATGCCTTGCTTACAGGAAAAAAGGCTGCAAATGCACTAATGGAACACTATGCAAATGCAAATCACATTGATATTACAACCGAACAGAAGAAAGCAATCAAAGACAAACAGATACATCATAGAAATACAGAGACAGCAGCAGAATATATGATGGCAAATCTAACAATGGAAGAAATGGAACAGGCAATGAATACCCTAAAAAAGAAGAAATCACCAGGAAAGGATGGAATCACAAATGAAATGCTAATAGGACTAGGCAACAAGGCAAAGAAGAAACTACTAGCAGTCCTAAATAACAGCTGGAAGAGAGGAATAGTCCCACAGGCATGGAAGGAAGCTATACTAATACCAGTCCCAAAGAAAGGAAAAGACCTGGAAGAACCAAATGGCTATCGACCTATCAGTCTACTTAGCTGTGTAGGAAAATTAATGGAACGCATTATCAATGGCAGGCTAACATGGCATCTGGAAGAAAACAAACTCTTAACACCACACCAAGCAGGATTCAGAAAGTACAGATCCACTGAAGATCAAATAACCTATATAGCTCAGGAAATAGAGGATGCCTTACAAGAGAAAAAGCACACACTAGCAGTCTGGATAGATTTAGAAAAAGCATTTGATAAAGTATGGAAGGAAGGACTGAAAGTAAAATTGCAAAACATGCATGTTTGTGGAAAAATGTATAAGTGGATCAGCCACTACCTTGAGAACAGAACTGCCAGGACAAAAGTACAAGGACAAACAAGCAAAATGATGCTGCTGGAGCAAGGTGTCCCCCAAGGAGGAGTTCTTTCACCAACATTATTCCTAGCATATATAAATGACATCACAGAAAAGTTTCCAGCCAGAGTACACACATCCTCCTTTGCAGATGACCTAGCCATATGGACATCTGAAGAATATATTAGTACAGCTAACAGCAGAATACAGCAAGCCTTATTAGCGCTAGAGGACTGGTCAAAATCATGGCTCTTGAAGATAAGTGAGGAGAAAACAAGATGCACAGTGTTCTCCCTCTCAGGTAAACCTCAGCAACCTAAGCTGGTATTGAATGGAAAAATATTGCGCCATGAAGAAAATCCAAACTATCTAGGAGTCACCTTTGATCGTCGCCTGACATGGAAAACACAGGTTGAGAAAAATCGAACAAGAGCAAGGCAGAGAATGGCAATCATGAAAAAGCTTGCTGATACAACGTGGGGAGCAGATGAGAAAGTTCTCAAGAAGTTATATACTGGACAGGTGAGGCCAGTACTGGAATATGGCATTGCAGCTTGGGCAACAGCAGCTAAGTCAAACTTTAACAAAATAAGTAGAGTCCAAAACCAAGGAATGCGAATCATAACTGGAAGCCTGAATACAACGCCTATTAATGAACTAGAAAAGATCACTTGTTTACAACCAATGCAGGATAGAAGAGATAGCAGGGCCCAGCAACAAGCAGAAAAATTTAGAAGATTGACAGACCACCCTATGTACAACAGATTTAATGGTTTTGGAAAGGGAAGACTGAAGCGTAGCAACTTTGTAGAAACTGCAAAACGAAGGATTAGGGCAGATCCTATACTTAACATATCAACAGTCAAGCCCATACACAATGCACACAAGTTCCCAGCTTGGAGACAGCAGCAACTGCCTGAGATGATAGAAAACATTCCTGGTATTGAGAAAAAGAACACTCAGCATGAAACCGAAAGAAGAGAAATAACCCTAAACTACATAAAAGAACATTACCCAAGCAGGAATTGGACCCATGCATATACAGATGGATCAGCCAAAAATTCAATAGAGAATGGAGGAGGAGGAATTCTCCTTAATTTAAAAAATGGAGTGAAAAAAACACATTCAATGGCAACTGGAAAATTTTCAAGTAACTTCAAAGCGGAGGTAGAGGCTCTGAAAACTGCAGCAGAAATTCTCCTGATGGAGGAAAAAAAAAGAGAAGCAAATAGCTATCTTCACAGATGCAAAGTCAGCTGTCTCAATACTGAAGAGCAATAACAGCACAGAACTAACTGACCTAAGAGCAGCACTCCATGGTCTATGCCAGAAATCCAAAAAAGTTGTAATACAGTGGATCCCATCACATTGCAGTATACCTGGAAACGAAGAGGCTGACAGACTGGCAAAAGAGGGCGGACGACTACCACAGCCTGACATAGACATAACCTATAATGAGGCAAAGAGGTTGATAAAAAGCACTTATAGAACCAAATGGGAATCAGAGCATCCAGGCCATCAGAAGGATGATGCATATTACAAACTCGACCGAAGAGAACAAGTAGCAATCTTCAGACTCCGCACAGTACATAACAGGCTGAAATACCACTTGTTCAATAAACTAAAGATAGGAGATACCGATGAATGTAATTGTAGAACTGGAAAAATGACAGCAAAACATTTGCTGCAGGATTGCCCAACGTATGCAGAACAGAGAAAGATATTTTGGCCCACACCTGCTTCATTTGAGGACAAGCTCTATGGAGATATCAACAAGCTAAAGTTGACCGCAGCTTACTTAAACTACATACAGGTTGACATTTAAAGGTGCATGAAGACCCAGAGGCATGAAATGGAATATTGCTTGGATAGCAAATCCATTATGTGGAAAGTCCAAATAGAAAGCTCGCTGTGTGGGCTTCATGAAAGGTGGAAAAGTGTCCTAGTGGCACCAAATGGAATATTGCTTGGATAGCAAATCCATTACGTGGAAAGTCCGAATCAAAAGCCCACTGTGTGAGCTTCATAAAAAGGTGGAAAAGTGTCCTAGTGGCACGAAATGGAATATTGCTTGGATAGCAAATCCATTACATGGAAAGTCCGAATCGAAAGCTCACTGTGTGGATGTCATCTGCAGACTGCATACTTCTGGTTTCCGGAAGAACAGTCTATGGTGAACGGAAGGCCCAATATACGGAAGTGAGGCTAAGCAGCCATGTGCAGGACGTGACGATTCCTTGGGTGAGCCCAGTATCAGAGCGCTATGTATCGGCTCTGCAAGTATGGAAGCCTCCTTGGATGGCGGGGAATGCCCATGGTCTGCCCCTGCCTTCCCTTGAGGGCTGACCAGGATCTTTGGCTGTTCTATATGGGCCAGCTAGGATGGGGGATAACACCACAACAGTGAGAGTCAAACGTCCTAAGAAACCCCCGGGAAGGTTAACCCGGTCAACAAATGCCCGCAGAAGTCGGATGTGTCGGCCTAACGGCGCAAGAACGCAGCTCTGCTGTAAACAGGCACAACGCAATCACATCCGGAAAAAAAACTCCGGATGAACGAAGAAGAAGAAGAAATATGTCCCTGTTTGAGGAAAAATATGCAGAACCTCGTTTTTCAAGTTGTTCAATAGATTCAATGTCTGCTTGTTGAAGGAACTTAGCAAAGGGAGTAGGAACGGTGGATATGACTTTATCCATCACCATTAAGTCCTGTAATTTATCAAAATTCCTCCCTACTTTCGCCGCCTTAAGCCATTTATTGAATATACTCTGAACGTTTGAAACATAATCTAAGAACGTTTCAGTTGGCTTTGGCTTTATCTGTGAGTACTGGATCTTATATCCAGGAGCATCGAGTAGAAAATGCTGCATAATCCTATCATGGATGTACTGTACTGATAGTTACTTCTTAGTTCTGTTGTTATTGATTCTATTACCTTTAATGGCTCTCCACTGAGGTTTCTTATGTAGATCATTGCCCAATCATCTAATGGTATTTTCTGAGTTCTAAGTTGAAATTCTACATTCTCCGTCCAAGCTGATATTGAATCGCCTTGACTGAAGGGCTTGATCACCCCTTTATATTTGGAGAATTTATTTTGTTCTTCCTGACTTGTCAATTAGTAGAGGACTATCTGGGTGTTAGAGTCAATCTCCATCTCTTTCATCTTTAACTTCGTTTGTGACTCTACCTCTATTTGATTCCGTTTTATTTCCAATTCCTTCTGTTTAATGGCATGGTCTAAATCTACTTGCTTTTGCCTGCTGGTTTCTTCTAACTCCTTCATCTCTTTCTGATGTTGTCTTTCCAATGCTCTTTGGTCTCTCTCTAGAGCAGCTTTTCTCTCTATGTCTTCTCTATATCTTTCGTTTGCCCATTTCTCTAGTTTTTCTCCAGTATATTCTAGTTCTTTGCCAGCCTGGATGAAGTCATTTAATGATGACATTATAAGGCTTTATGTTATCTGACAATTGATAGCACTATATTTTCCCAATACAATTTCACAGTTCTCGTGTGTTAACTATTTACAAGTTTTTCTGAAAAAGAGGATGCGGCGTTAAGGGTGCATATCAAAATTAGTGAAAAATATACTCATCTAATCTTGCAGCAAAATACGGCACTCGGGATGGTTCGCCGCTGTCTTTCGTACAAACGCCTGATCGACTTGCTTTTATAACTGATGTTTCTGTTTAATGGAACATCAACATTTTAGCAACATGCATGTAATGTGCAATACAAGGTTGTTATTTGACATATTATAGTTTCAACGACTATGGTCAACAGTTTTTCCTACTTTGGTAAACCCGTTTCCTTAGTTTTGTTGAAATATTTCTTGAATTATGTCACCAATATGTATCATTCTCTCATCACATGACAACTATATACACCGTAATCACTAAACAAATCCAACAACCAAGACGTAATTATAATATATGCCTGTTTATTTTACAGTATTTCAGTATTTAGATTTGTTAGCGGCAGCTTATTTTGATTTTATGTTGCAACATTTATTTTATTAACTTTCTACAGTATTTCAGTTTATTTTACAAGAATAAAAATGCATAATGTCATTATACAAAATGGATGATGTGATATGAGCTGGTATACATAGTATCATCGCAACATTTTATTTTCACATACAGAGCTATACACATTGTATACCAGTTCGGAGAATCAGGAAACACAGGGAATTGTCATGAGCCAGAATATGGACTCTGATATTGTGCAGACAACATTGTCTGTAGTTGCTAAAGAAGAAAATTCTTTGCACAAGATGGAGGAAGAAACGCCTATCATCTAATTAGCTGAAGTTATCAGGGAATTCCAGCGTCAGGGACATGAAGTAATAGAAGTCAAGAGTGGTTTGGAATCAACACTCTTAGGACTCAATCTACCCTTCAGTCAGGTCGATTTGATAGGAGTAGGTCAGCTATTTGTGGATACTTCATTCAAAAGTAACACCACTTTATCGCCCTTGAGTAACTATGTTATCTCTCAAGGCAGGACAACTTGGCACAATAAATTTCCAATTTCTAGCACGGTTTCTACAAGAAACTCTAATGCAGAGAAACTCAGCCCGTTAACTGATTATCAGGGGAATAAACCGCGACACCAAGGAGGGAAGATTGTAACGCCCGACTTTGAAGGAGGAAAGCGCCAGTTGAATTTATATCATGGGACCATGATATGTAACATTATTCCTTTTAAAAGGAAGATATTGATGGATCAGTTAAGGATCTATAAAGGATGGAGGAAAATCATGGAGACAAGCTTTGCTGTGGCCAGCTTATGCAAGACTTCACTACGGGTACATCCTCGGCTGAAAGGATTAAATCACGTGAGTGAGTGGTGTAAAACAATTGCTCAGAGGCGCAGAAAAATCCCGTTGATTGTGATCTTTCCCAGAGGGGTAAAATTACAACCTCCTGACAATTACCGGAATTTACCAAGCTATTGCATGGAGTCCAAGCCGAAAACCAGGTACAAGGACCTATCCAGAGTATCATTGGATTATGGAAATGGGACGTCTTTATGCAGATGCCGGACAACCCACTGTCACAAGAAATATTGGAAAACTTTGGGCAGATACAGAACGGAGAGTGCTTAGGCATTATTCTGGGATGTACGGCATGCTTTGACAAAAGATGTCTGGCAGAAACTTTTTTTTTAAAGGGGGAAGCTCTGTCATGAAATGCAGCCTTTACAGCCCAGAACAATTTTCGGTTCACTTTTGATGGACTGCTTTCTCTATAAGCATGTAAAAGACCACTGAACCGTGAAGCAAGTGGGCTCACAATGGCTCTACAAGCAAATAAAACCGCCCAGGCATGACGCAAACAACCTGGTTTATCACCATAATTGGAAACTGGTCTACCCCAGAGCCTAATTGCTCCTTTGACATGACACATGATAAGCTGGGCTAGGAAAATCGCTCAACCGTTAAGGCTGACCACCTTGTGCAACAGACCAGAGACCCAAGGTGTGAAACCACTATTTGATAAGGTTTCCAGGGGGGAAACTGTCAGACTGACAGGGGCCTCTCAGCCACACAGTGTGAAAGGCAAGCTGAACAGAGACTGCCCACTGCTCCAGGTGTGAAGGCCAACCATTCAGAAAGATTTTATGATGGACATGTTGGGAGATAATGAGTCTGCCCTGTAGGGATGTGTGAAACAGATCCAAGGAAGCAATTACAGCAATTCTGGGGAAATGTGAATTGTGGCATGTAAACCAGACAGAAAGGCGCCAATGAAATGATAGTGTCTGGGGGACTCAGCATAAAATAGGTTGTTAGCTCTGGTCATGTTAGAAATGAAAAATCTCTTAACAGGTAGTCAACCAGCTCGTTTTGCAGGCATATGTATGATTCTGATGTTGCTAGACTTAACTAGGAAAGTTATTTCTTAGCAATTATCTAAGTCTTTCAGGAGACTGACTTTCTGTCGGCAAGTGGTAGGCTAGTTCAGTGAGCTCATCAGTTTCTCTTGTTGCTGATCAGTGAACTATTCATTCTTCAGTTCTGTGTACAATATCATATTGCTAAAAGGGTTAGTTAGTTAGTTAGTTAGTCGCGGTTCCAACTTCACGGCAACGGGTTGTCCCCATATTGCTCCGTTCCTGTGCCAGTGAATATCACACAAAATGCTACCACTGCCCTATGTGAACAATGGAATAGACAGGAGTGTCGGCAAGCCAACAGCCCGCACAGGTACACTGTGCACAATGCCGCCGCCAGAATGCCACCTCAAAAGTCCTCCATGACAGATACAGTTCATTGTTGATGGAAACGGCAGTCATCAGAAAGACTTCATTGACCCGGGTTTTATCCCACATGGCTCGGTCTCTTTCCCAGGGCGACCCACCGAAAGCGCCACACAAAGCACGAACTCCGTAGCTACAGCGACGACTCCCAGGAGTCTCCCGAAAAAAGCACCCGTGAACCAAAAAGGCAAAAGGGTTATTATTTACAAGTAGATACTTTTTGGTGAGAGACTTTTGACTTTCATTTATCATGTTAGATGTCTGTATACTCTATGGACACTATTAGATTCTCAGTTGTTGTAGCTAATCATGTTACTACAACTTGTTTGCATTTCATACTATGTATGTAGGAATACTTTCACATGCCTAATGTTTAAGTATATGTGGGATGTATGTATTTGTAACTTCATATGAATATACCCCCTCTGCTGTGTGTCCACCGTGACGAGGTAGAGGGGCTTGTGCGTCCCAATGACCCCAAGAGCTATGCCGACGGTAGCACAGCTACTGGTAGGGCCACCCAAGTCGGACAGGTCAAGGGAGAGGGACCAGACGAAGAGACACACAAACCTGCTGCCTTGTAGGTAGACTGGGGACAGTCAAAGGCTAGGGAAAGCACCCCGAATACATGCTTGTCAAAATCGGATGTACTGAGCCACAGGCTTGACAAAGCAGTGCAACGTAAAACCTGCTGCCTTGTAGGTAGACTGGGGACAGTCAAAGGCTAGGGAAAGCATCCCAAATAAATGCTTGTCGAAATCGGATGTACTGAGCCACAGGCTTGACAAAGCAGTGCAACGTAACTTAATTCATGATGTCACAAATCAAAATTAATCGTTATGGTGCTAATCCCGTGAAGTCCCATCAGGCGGCGATAGTGCCGGGCCCCCTGCCTCGAGGGGGTCCACCCATGACTACTGGTGGTCACCTTCCCCTGTGCTGTGGAGTCAAGGCACAGAGGAGTAGGTTAAGAGCTATTGACCAAATACCCCGGACACTCAACATACTACAGTGGAATGCCGAAGGAGTTTACAAGAAGAAAGACTCCCTAACACAGCGTCTTCATAAAGATAGAATAGATGTGGCATGCATTCAAGAGACACACCTCAACGCCAATCACAAATTCTCAGTCAGAGGATATCAGGCCACACGTTTCGACCGCGAAGGACACAAAGGAGGAGTTCTAATACTTACACGAAATACAATACCTTGCAGCGAAGTATCTGTGATCTCTGACAACCAAACGGAAATTATAGGTGTTGATATAATGATAAAGGACGTGAAAATAAGAATCTACAATCTGTATAGCCCAGCAGATAAGGACCTTACACTCTCAAACATGAAAATAACTGACACAAACTGCATTATTGTCGGAGACTTTAATAGCCGTTCAGAAAGATGGGGATACCCAGATACTGACAAAAGAGGAGATGAATTGGAGGACTGGGAAATAGACTCAAATCTCCATCTACTCAACAAAGCGGATGACACACCGAGCTTCTACTCCAGAAGATGGCTTACCACTTCTACTCCAGACTTAGCTTTCTACATAGGAGACATCCTCCACAAAATCGATCGCCATGTGTTGGACCAATTAGCAGGTAGTGACCACAGACCAATCAACCTTGTAATGAATATGGAGTATGTTCCACAGGAGCAAAAGCCCTTGCCCCGATGGAATTACAAACGAGCAGATTGGGACAGATTTGCCATACTAACAGACAAATATTGTGAAAACATAAATACACGATATGGCAACATAAAGCAAATGGTGGAAAGTCTAAACAGAGCGATAATACAGGCAGCCACTGAGTCCATTCCTAGAGGAGCGAGGAAAAATTACAAACCATACTGGACTGAAGAACTACAAAGTTTGGAGGACAAAGTTGAAGATGCCAGGAAGACAGCAGAGAGAGAACAAACAATTGAAGCGAATATCTCTCTCAAAGCCATCTCAGCAAAATACAAAAGAACAGTAAATCAAACAACAAGAGATTGTTGGAGGGAAAAAACAGAAAACCTGAATTTTGACAGGGATGGAAACAAACTATGGAAACTAGTGAAAGCCATGAACAATGAAGGACCTAGAAACAAACAAATAACAATTAAACAAGGAAATGCCTTGCTTACAGGAAAAAAGGCTGCAAATGCACTAATGGAACACTATGCAAATGCAAACCACATTGATATTACAACCGAACAGAAGAAAGCAATCAAAGACAAACAGATACATCATAGAAATACAGAGACAGCAGCAGAATATATGATGGCAAATCTAACAATGGAAGAAATGGAACAGGCAATGAATACCCTAAAAAAGAAGAAATCACCAGGAAAGGATGGAATCACAAATGAAATGCTAATAGGACTAGGCACCAAGGCAAAGAAGAAACTACTAGCAGTCCTAAATAACAGCTGGAAGAGAGGAATAGTCCCACAGGCATGGAAGGAAGCTATACTAATACCAGTCCCAAAGAAAGGAAAAGACCTGGAAGAACCAAATGGCTATCGACCTATCAGTCTACTTAGCTGTGTAGGAAAATTAATGGAACGCATTATCAATGGCAGGCTAACATGGCATCTGGAAGAAAACAAACTCTTAACACCACACCAAGCAGGATTCAGAAAGTACAGATCCACTGAAGATCAAATAAACCTATATAGCTCAGGAAATAGAGGATGCCTTCCAAGAGAAAAAGCACACACTAGCAGTCTGGATAGATTTAGAAAAAGCATTTGATAAAGTATGGAAGGAAGGACTGAAAGTAAAACTGCAAAACATGCATGTTTGTGGAAAAATGTATAAATGGATCAGCCACTACCTTGAGAACAGAACTGCCAGGACAAAAGTACAAGGACAAACAAGCAAAATGATGCTGCTGGAGCAAGGTGTCCCCCAAGGAGGAGTTCTTTCACCAACATTATTCCTAGCATATATAAATGACATCACAGAAAATTTTCCAGCCAGAGTACACACATCCTCCTTTGCAGATGACCTAGCCATAAGGACATCTGAAGAATATATTAGTACAGCTAACAGCAGAATACAGCAACTAGTGAAAGCTATGAACAATGAAGGACCTAGAAACAATCAAATAACAATTAAACAAGGAAATGTCTGCTTACAGGAAAAAAGGCTGCACATGCACTAATGGAACACTATGTCAGTGCAAACCACATTGATATAAAACCGAACAGAAGAAAGCAATCGAAGATAAAACAGATACACATAGTAATACAGAGACAGCAGCAGAATATATGATGGCAAATCTAACAATGGAGAAATGGAACAGGCAATGAATACCTAAAAAAGAAGAAAATCACCAGGAAAGGATGAAATCACAAATGAAAATGCTAATAGGACTAGGCACTAAAGCAAAAAAGAAACTACTAGCAGTAAATTACAGCTGGAAGAGAGGAATAGTCCAGTACTGGAATATGCATTGCAGCTTGGGCAACAGCAGCAAAATTCAAACTTTAACAAAATAAGTAGAGTCCAAAACCAAGGGAATGCGAATCATAACTGGAAGCCTAAAGACAACGCCTATTAATGAACTAGAAAAGATCACTTGTTTACAACCAATGCAGGATAGAAGAGATAGCAGAGCCCAGCAACAAGCAGAAAAATTTAGAAGATTGACAGACCACCCTATGTACAACAGATTTAATGGTTTTGGAAAGGGAAGACTGAAGCGTAGCAACTTTGTAGAAACTGCAAAACGAAGGATTAGGGCAGATCCTATACTTAACATATCAACAGTCAAGCCCATACACAATGCACACAAGTTCCCAGCTTGGAGACAGCAGCAACTGCCTGAGATGATAGAAAACATTCCTGGTATTGAGAAAAAGAACACTCAGCATGAAACCGAAAGAATTTTGGTTTTTTGGAAATTTTCAAACCACCCCTTAAAAAAGGAAAAAAAACCCTCAATCTCCCCTTCAGTCAGGTCGATTTGATGGGAGTAGGTCAGCTTTTTGTGGATTTTCATTCAAAAGAAAACACCACTTTATCGCCTTGAGTAACTATGTTATCTCTCAAGGCAGGACAATTTGGCACAATAAATTTCCAATTTCTAGCACGGTTTCTACAAGAAACTCTAATGCAGAGAAACTCAGCCCTTAACGATTATCAGGGGAAAAAACCGCGACACCAAGGAGGGAAGTTTGTAACGCCCGACTTTGAAGGAGGAAAGCGCCAGTTAAATTTTATATGGGACCATGATATGAAACATTTTTCCCTTTTTAAAAAGGAAGATATGATGGATCAGTTAAGGATCTATAAAGGATGGGGGAAAAATCATGGAGACAAGCTTTGCTGTGGCCAGCTATGAAAGATTTCACGCGGGTACACCCTCGGCTGAAAGGATTAAATCACGTGAGTGAGTGGTGTAAAAAAATTGCTCAGAGGCGCAGAAAAATCCCGTTGATTGTGATCTTCCCAGAGGGGAAAAATTAAAACCTCTGACAATTCCCGGGAAATTTTACCAAGCTATTGCATGGAGTCCAAGCCAAAAACCAGGTACAAGGACCTATCCAGAGTATCATTGGATTATGGAAATGGGACGTCTTTATGCAGATGCAGGACAACCCACTGCCACAAGGAATATTGGAAACCTTTGGGCAGATACAGAACGGAGAGTGCTTAGGCATTTTTCTGGGATGTACGGCATGCTTTGAAAAAAAGATGTCTGGCAGAAACTTTTTTTTAAAGGGGGAAGCTCTGTCATAAAATGCACCCTTTACAGCCCAGAACAATTTTTCGGTTCACTTTTGATGGACTGCTTTCTCTATAAGCATGTAAAAGACCACTGAACCGTGAAGCAAGTGGGCTCACAATGGCTCTACAAGCAAATAAAACCGCCCAGGCATGACGCAAACAACCTGGTTTATCACCATAATTGGAAACTGGTCTACCCCAGAGCCTAATTGCTCCTTTGACATGACACATGATAAGCGGGCTAGGAAAATCGCTAAACCCGTTAAGGCTGACAACCTTGTGCAACAGACCAGAGACCCAAGGTGGAAACCACTTTTTGATAAGGTTTCCAGGGGGGAAACTGTCAGACTGACAGGGGCCTCTCAGCCAACAGTGTGAAAGGCAAGCTGAAAAAGAGACTGCCCACTGCTCCCGGTGTGACGGATAACCATTCAGAAAGATTTTATGATGGACATGTTGGGGGATAATGAGTCTGCCCCGTAGGGGTGTGTGAAACAGATCCAAGGAAGCAATTACAGCAATTCTGGGGAAATGTGAATTGTGGCATGTAAACCAGACAGAAAGGCGCCAATGAAATGATAGTGTCTGGGGGACTCAGCATAAATAGGTTGTTAGCTCTGGTCATGTTAGAAATGAAAAATCTCTTAACAGGGAGTCAACCAGTTCGTTTTGCAGGCTTATGTATGATTCTGATGTTGCTAGACTTAACTAGGAAAGTTATTTCTTAGCAATTATCTAAGTCTTTCAGGAGACTGACTTTCTGTCGGCAAGTGGTAGGCTAGTTCAGTGAGCTCATCAGTTTCTCTTGTTGCTGATCAGTGAACTATTTATTCTTCTTTCTGGTACAATATCATATTGCTAAAAGGGTTAGTTAGTTAGTTAGTTAGTCGCGGTTCCAACTTCACGGCAACGGGTTGTCCCCATATTGCTCCGTTCCTGTGCCAGTGAATATCACACAAAATGCTACTCACTGCCCTATGTGAACAATGGAATAGACAGGAGTGTCGGCAAGCCAACAGCCCGCACAGGTACACTGTGCACAATGCCGCCGCCAGAATGCCACCTCAAAAGTCCTCCATGACAGATACAGTTCATTGTTGATGGAAACGGCAGTCATCAGAAAGACTTCATTGACCCGGGTTTATCCCACATGGCTCGGTCTCTTTCCCAGGGCGACCCACCGAAAGCGCCACACAAAGCACGAACTCCGTAGCTACAGCGACGACTCCCAGGAGTCTCCCGAAAAAAGCACCCGTGAACCAAAAAGGCAAAAGGGTTATTATTTACAAGTAGATACTTTTTGGTGAGAGACTTTTGACTTTCATTTATCATGTTAGATGTCTGTATACTCTATGGACACTATTAGATTCTCAGTTGTTGTAGCTAATCATGTTACTACAACTTGTTTGCATTTTCATACTATGTATGTAGGAATACTTTCACATGCCTAATGTTTTAAGTATATGTGGGATGTATGTATTTGTAACTTTCATATGAATATACCCCTCTGCTGTGTGTCCACCGTGACGAGGTAGAGGGGCTTGTGCGTCCCAATGACCCCAAGAGCTATGCCGACGGTAGCACAGCTACTGGTAGGGCCACCCAAGTCGGACAGGTCAAGGGAGAGGGACCAGACGAAGAGACACACAAACCTGCTGCCTTGTAGTAGACTGGGGACAGTCAAAGGCTAGGGAAAGCACCCCGAATACATGCTTGTCAAAATCGGATGTACTGAGCACAGGCTTGACAAAGCAGTGCAACGTAATACCTGCTGCCATGTAGGTAGACTGGGGACAGTCAAAGGCTAGGGAAAGCATCCCAAATAAATGCTTGTCGAAATCGGATGTACTAAGCCACAGGCTTGACAAAGCAGTGCAACGTAGCTTACTTCATGATGTCACAAATCAAAATTAATCGTTATGGTGCTAATCCCGTGAAGTTCCATCAGGCGGCGATAGTGCCGGGCCCCCTGCCTCGAGGGGGTCCACCCATGACTACTGGTGGTCACCTTCCCCTGTGCTGTGGAGTCAAGCCACAGAGGAGTAGGTTAAGAGCTATTGACCAAATACCCAGGACACTCAACATACTACAGTGGAATGCCGAAGGAGTTTACAAGAAGAAAGACTCCCTAACACAGCGTCTTCATAAAGATAGAATAGATGTGGCATGCATTCAAGAGACACACCTCAACGCCAATCACAAATTCTCAGTCAGAGGATATCAGGCCACACGTTTCGACCGCGAAGGACACAAAGGAGGAGTTCTAATACTTACACGAAATACAATACCTTGCAGCAAGTATCTGTGATCTCTGACAACCAAACGGAAATTATAGGTGTTGATATAATGATAAAGGACGTGAAAATAAGAATCTACAATCTGTATAGCCCAGCAGATAAGGACCTTACACTCTCAAACATGAAAATAACTGACACAAACTGCATTATTGTCGGAGACTTTAATAGCCGTTCAGAAAGATGGGGATACCCAGATACTGACAAAAGAGGAGATGAATTGGAGGACTGGGAAATAGACTCAAATCTCCATCTACTCAACAAAGCTGGATGACACACCGAGCTTATACTCCAGAAGATGGCTTACCACTTCTACTCCAGACTTAGCTTTCTACACTAGGAGACATCCTCCACAAAATCGATCGCCATGTGTTGGACCAATTAGCAGGTAGTGACCACAGACCAATCAAGCCTTGTAATGAATTTGGGGTATGTTCCACAGGAGCAAAAGCCCTTGCCCCGCTGGAATTACAAACGAGCAGATTGGGACAGATTTGCCATACTAACAGACAAATATTGTGAAAACATAAATACACGATATGGCAACATAAAGCAAATGGTGGAAAGTCTAAACAGAGCGATAATACAGGCAGCCACTGAGTCCATTCCTAGAGGAGCGAGGAAAAATTACAAACCATACTGGACTGAAGAACTACAAAGTTTGGAGGACAAAGTTGAAGATGCCAGGAAGACAGCAGAGAGAGAACAAACAATTGAAGCGAATATCTCTCTCAAAGCCATCTCAGCAAAATACAAAAGAACAATAAATCAAACAACAAGAGATTGTTGGAGGGAAAAAACAGAAAACCTGAATTTTGGCAGGGATGGAAACAAACTATGGAAACTAGTGAAAGCCATGAACAATGAAGGGCCTAGAAACAAAAAAATAACAATTAAACAAGGAAATGCCTTGCTTACAGGAAAAAAGGCTGCAAATGCACTAATGGAACACTATGCAAATGCAAACCACATTGATATTACAACCGAACAGAAGAAAGCAATCAAAGACAAACAGATACATCATAGAAATACAGAGACAGCAGCAGAATATATGATGGCAAATCTAACAATGGAAGAAATGGAACAGGCAATGAATACCCTAAAAATAGAAGAAATCACCAGGAAAGGATGGAATCACAAATGAAATGCTAATAGGACTAGGCACCAAGGCAAAGAAGAAACTACTAGCAGTCCTAAATAACAGCTGGAAGAGAGGAATAGTCCCACGGGCATGGAAGGAAGCTATACTAATACCAGTCTCAAAGAAAGGAAAAGACCTGGAAGAACCAAATGGCTATCGACCTATCAGTCTACATAGCTGTGTAGGAAAATTAATGGAACGCATTATCAATGGCAGGCTAACATGGCATCTGGAAGAAAACAAACTCTTAACACCACACCAAGCAGGATTCAGAAAGTACAGATCCACTGAAGATCAAATAACCTATATAGCTCAGGAAATAGAGGATGCCTTCCAAGAGAAAAAGCACACACTAGCAGTCTGGATAGATTTAGAAAAGGCATTTGATAAAGTATGGAAGGAAGGACTGAAAGTAAAACTGCAAAACATGCATGTTTGTGGAAAAATGTATAAATGGATCAGCCACTACCTTGAGAACAGAACTGCCAGGACAAAAGTACAAGGACAAACAAGCAAAATGATGCTGCTGGAGCAAGGTGTCCCCCAAGGAGGAGTTCTTTCACCAACATTATTCCTAGCATATATAAATGACATCACAGAAAATTTTCCAGCCAGAGTACACACATCCTCCTTTGCAGATGACCTAGCCATAAGGACATCTGAAGAATATATTAGTACAGCTAACAGCAGAATACAGCAACTAGTGAAAGCCATGAACAATGAAGGACCTAGAAACAATCAAATAACAATTAAACAAGGAAATGTCTTGCTTACAGGAAAAAAGGCTGCACATGCACTAATGGAACACTATGTCAGTGCAAACCACATTGATATTAAAACCGAACAGAAGAAAGCAATCGAAGATAAACAGATACATCATAGTAATACAGAGACAGCAGCAGAATATATGATGGCAAATCTAACAATGGAAGAAATGGAACAGGCAATGAATACCCTAAAAAAGAAGAAATCACCAGGAAAGGATGAAATCACAAATGAAATGCTAATAGGACTAGGCACTAAAGCAAAAAAGAAACTACTAGCAGTCCTAAATTACAGCTGGAAGAGAGGAATAGTCCAGTACTGGAATATGGCATTGCAGCTTGGGCAACAGCAGCAAATTCAAACTTTAACAAAATAAGTAGAGTCCAAAACCAAGGAATGCGAATCATAACTGGAAGCCTAAAGACAACGCCTATTAATGAACTAGAAAAGATCACTTGTTTACAACCAATGCAGGATAGAAGAGATAGCAGAGCCCAGCAACAAGCAGAAAAATTTAGAAGATTGACAGACCACCCTATGTACAACAGATTTAATGGTTTTGGAAAGGGAAGACTGAAGCGTAGCAACTTTGTAGAAACTGCAAAACGAAGGATTAGGGCAGATCCTATACTTAACATATCAACAGTCAAGCCCATACACAATGCACACAAGTTCCCAGCTTGGAGACAGCAGCAACTGCCTGAGATGATAGAAAACATTCCTGGTATTGAGAAAAAGAACACTCAGCATGAAACCGAAAGAAGAGAAATAACCCTACACTACATAAAAGAACATTACCCAAGCAGGAATTGGACCCATGCATATACAGATGGATCAGCCAAAAATTCAATAGAGAATGGAGGAGGAGGAATTCTCCTAAATTTAAAAAATAGAGTGAAAAAAACACATTCAATGGCAACTGGAAAATTTTCAAGTAACTTCAAAGCGGAGGTAGAGGCTCTGAAAACTGCAGCAGAAATGCTCCTGATGGAGAAAAATAAAGAGAAGCAAATAGCTATCTTCACAGATGCAAAGTCAGCTGTCTCAATACTGAAGAGCAATAACAGCACAGAACTAACTGACCTAAGAGCAGCACTCCATGGTCTATGCCAGAAATCCAAAGTGTAATACAGTGGATCCCATCACATTGCAGTATACCTGGAAACGAAGAAGCTGACAGACTGGCAAACGAGGGCGGACGACTACCACAGCCTGACATAGACATAACCTATAATGAGGCAAAGAGGTTGATAAAAAGCACTTATAGAACCAAATGGGAATCAGAGCATCCAGGCCATCAGAAGGATGATGCATATTACAAACTCGACCGAAGAGAACAAGTAGTAATCTTCAGACTCCGCACAGGACATAACAGGCTGAAATACCAATTGTTCAATAAACTAAAGATAGGAGATACCGATGAATGTAATTGTGGAACTGGTAAAATGACAGCTAAACATTTGCTGCAGGAGTGCCCAATATATGCAGAACAGAGAAAGATATTTTAACCCACGCCTGCTTCATTTGAGGACATGGAGATATCAATAAGCTAAAGTTGACCGCAGCTTACTTACACTACATACAGGTTGACATTTAAAGGTGCATGAAGACCCAGAGGCATGAAATGGAATATTGCTTGGATAGCAAATCCATTATGTGAAAAGTCCAAATCGAAAGCTCACTGTGTGGGCTTCATAAAAGGTGGAAAAGTGTCCTAGTGGCACGAAATAGAATATTGCTTGGATAGCAAATCCATTACGAGGAAAGTCCGAATCAAAAGCCCATTGTGTGGGCTTCATAAAAGGTGGAAAAGTGTCCTAGTGGCATGAAATGGAATATTGCTTGGATAGCAAATCCATTACGTGGAAAGTCCTGAATCAAAAGCCCACTGTGTGGGCTTCATAAAAGGTGGAAAAGTGTCCTAGTGGCACGAAATGGAATATTGCTTGGATAGCAAATCCATTACATGGAAAGTCCGAATCGAAAGCTCACTGTGTGGATGTTATCTGCAGACTGCATACTTCTGGTTTTCGGAAGAACAGCCTATGGTGAACGGAAGGCCCAATATACGGAAGTGAGGCTAAGCAGCCATGTGCAGGACGTGACGATTCCTTGGGTGAGCCCAGTATCCAGAGCGCTATGTATCGGCTCTGCAAGTATGGAAGCCTCCTTGGATGGCGGGGAATGCCCATGGTCTGCCCCTGCCTTCCCTTGAGGGCTGACCAAGATCTTTGGCTGTTCATTATGGGCCAGCTAGGATGGGGGATAATACCACAACAGTGAGAGTCAAACGTCCTAAGAAACCCCCGGGAAGGTTAACCCGGTCAACAAATGCCCACAGAAGTCGGATGTGTCGGCCTAACGGTGCAAGAACGCAGCTCTGCTGTAAACAGGCACAACGCAATCACATCCGAAAAAAAAAAAACTTCGGATGAACGAAGAAGAAGAAGATATGAATATACGATGCTAGGACTATGCTTCGTAATATTCTTTTTATGTGTATACGTCTCATTTTGTATGCATACAACTAACTTTGCATAATGCTATTATGTTAAAGTATTATAATATGTATTGTTTAATTAATATAGTTTATGGGTATTTCATGTTTGGTATATTGATTTGTCACATGCAAACCTACCATTATGAAGTGTTATGCTATTGTGCGCGCATTGGCACCTCGCCTATTGGTCACATTTGTAGCAGAGGTTCCCCTCTGGGAACCGTGAGCCCTTCTAAAAAAATATTCAAGTTTCTTTAGTGAACATTTCAATTTTTGAATATTAAAAATGATGCATATGTTGGGGGGAGGGCATAAGAATTTTAGACAGGCTTAGGTGGGGCATAACACAAAAAAGGTTGGGAAACACTGGTATAGAGTAAATGGTGCGTAGCCTTTTCGGTGTATTGTGGAATGAGCGTCCACGGTAATGCCATGGAAACCTGGCACAGATACTGGTCACGGCTTGTAAGCCCGGATGACCCGGTACTATTATAATACATTACCGACCCTGTGAGCTGCTAAACCAACTTTGGACGGAGCCGCTGTACGAGTCAGAATTTCGGTATTAGCGACATGGACATAGGACGGCAGAAATGTAATAATTACAGGCGTGTGAGACAATTGAAAAGCCCGTCCCAGACTAAGACCGTAGGACATAGATATGGAGGGAGAATGAGGATGGTGAACGCAGTAGAGCTGGAAGATAAACTTGGCCAGACTGGTCATTGTATATGTGTGTGGTAGGATATGTTTTACTTAGGATTGCACTGATGTAGAACTAGATATAACACATTCTTGAATTTCTTTGAAGCTCTCACAAAGAGCGCCTATGTTTAGATCTCAAGAACTGGAGACGACTAGGTAGTGCCAGGACTGACAGGCGTCAGAATACCAGCAAGCTGTTTTGTTTCTACTGGAGAGAGGGGATCTGGACCACAGATCCAGATAGTTCAAGTAACATTGAAGTTATGTAATGTTTGTCATCACTATCAATATGTTATACGATGTCATCATCATCATCTTGAAAAACATCAGATGCCTAATAATAATGATAGACAATAATGTTGTAGTTTGTTGTAACTCATAGTTCTGTGGTTATATTGTAAATTCCAATTGTGCACACGTCTTGTGTGTGTACATTGGTGGGGGTTCACTTAAACACCAAGGAAGGGAGCAGTCAGGGAGCAAAACCTGTACTGGGATAGTTGTCAATTACACTTCAATTTAGACTTAAAAATCTAACCTAGCTAACCTTCTCTTTCCTATTCCTTGGCGAATATTCAGCACAGTTCATTTCAATTTTGTAACGACCCATTTGAGCTGTATGTTGGATATTCAGGGCTTAATCTGTAGTTCAGCCATATAGATTTTGTCCCTAGTCAATTTCTGACTATTTGGGGATGCTCGCCAGTGAATAATACTTTCATCTAGACGGCGGCACACCCCGACTTCTGACAGGAACCGTCCTTAGTAGTGGGACCATGAGGTCTTTGACTGGTCTCGGGGCAATGAGATCGCAGTAGACGTAGACATTTTGCAGGTCGTTATTCAGGTATATCGCCCCTTCACCTTCAATTGTATCTAGTATCTCTTGCAACTTCTCACAAAATGTAATAGTGGCCCCGGGTTCGAGTATTTTCACGATGACTTTCTTTGATGCATTGTCGAAACGGAATAGAACACAGAGCTGATCGTCCACTTTCCGATCTTTCATTAGTCGATTCAGTGCAGCTATAAACACGTCTGGTGAACTGTACAGGCCTGGGGGACACGACTTTATTACATTTAGCCTCAAGCCTTCCCATGAGGGCTGACCAAGATCTTTGGCTGTTCATTATGGGCCAGCTAGGATGGGGGATAACACCACAACAGTGAGATTCAAACGTCCTAAGAAACCCCCGGGAAGGTTAACCCGGTCAACAAATGCCCGCAGAAGTCGGATGTGTCGGCCTAACGGCGCAAGAACGCAACTCTGCTGTGGACAGGCACAACGCAATCACGTCCGAAAAATAAACTCCGGATGAACGAAGAAGAAGAAGAAGAAGAAGAAGATCCAGTACTCACAGATAAAGCCAAAGCCAACTGAAACGTTCTTAGATTATGTTTCAAACGTTCAGAGTATATTCAATAAATGGCTTAAGGCGGCGAAAGTAGGGAAGAATTTTGATAAATTACAGGACTTAATGGTGATGGATAAAGTCATATCCACCGTTCCTACTCCCTTTGCTAAGTTCCTTCAACAAGCAGACATTGAATCTATTGAACAACTTGAAAAACGAGGTTCTGAATATTTTTCCTCAAACAGGGACATATTTAAAACAGCAATACATGATACTGAGATTACTGCCTTTGTTAAAAACATACCAAGCAGGTCTTACAAGCAAAAAGAGTATCAACAGAAAGATAAACCTTATCAGAAGCCACCACAGTGTGGATACTGCAAATTGTTCCATCCGCAGTACTCCATGTGTGATAAGAGTCCCTCTTATCCTGCACATCTAGAAATGATGATGAAGAAGCAGGAAAACAAACGAAATTCTTACAAACGTGCTGTTAAATGCTTCTTTTGTTCAAGTTATGGCCATTATAGTTCTAAGTGTTTTTGCAGGCAAAGCATGAAGGCAAACAATGCTTTGCTCATCGATACGTCATCTGACGATGAGACTGTAGTTGATTCTGAACTTGAAAATGTATTACCAACCAGTGAGTGTGAGAGTGTGAGTGCAGCTACTGATATATTAGACTTTAAGAAGTGTGACACGTGTCACCAGTTTCATACGGACGGCAAACTGAAATGTGGGCATTTTGTACCATGTTCCAACGAAGATGCCAATGCAGCTTTAGCCTCCAGAGGCAATTTAAAGTTCCACGATGCACTGGTCAACGAACAACCATGCCAATGTTTACTTGATAGCGGCAGCACTCTATTTGGGGTCAAAAGAGACATAGTTAAGCCAGAAGATTATACGGGTGAGTTTGTCAAATGCCGCACTTTCTCTGGAAACATAGAGAAATACCCGCTGGCAAAAGTACAAAAGTACGCATAAACACCCCGTTCCTTTTCGGCACATTTACGTGCGCGATCCTGCAAAATCCCTGTACAGATTTTATTTTCGGTTGCTTGCCATCATTAAAACAGTGTACTGATGAAGAAATATTAGCCTGGAAACAAACAAACACGGCTAATGCTGTAACGAGGTCAGATACTCAAACACATTACACTGACCTACAAAACGAAATGTTACAGTTGTTAACACCCACCGGTGCTAGTAACAGTGCTACTCGACAAGAATTTATCGAGGCACAACGCAACGATCAAACTATCGCACCTTATTTTAAATTGTTAGGTGAGCGAGCGAAAGTTACTAAGAATGCATCCTGGTATTTTAAAGTACATAACGGAATTCTCATGCGTTATTATACAACAAATAACCATGAAATTCAGCAGACGGTGTTACCTGTAAAACACCGACAAAATGTGCTAAACAATATCACATGAGTCACCGTTTGCTGGACATTTAGCCTATGACAAAACGAGAGCCAGAATTTTGGCACACTTCTACTGGCCTAAATTTTGTAACGACATTAAATTGTTCTGTCGATCATGTACTATTTGTCAACATTTAGTAAGAAAGGGAAAGCATGTAACAGCCGAGGTCCAGCGTTCCATTTTGGCCTCTAGACCATTCGAAAGTGTAGCGGTAGATATTGTTGGACCCCTGAATCAGGTGTCGAACAAAGGAAACCGTTTTATACTAACCCTCGTGGATCTCTGTACAAGGTGGATCGAAGCGGTACCACTAAAATATATTACCTCCAAAGATGTGGCAAATGTGTTTTTACATCTATTTTGTCGATTTGGCTTTCCTCGAACCATTTTGAGCGACCGAGGAACCCAATTTATTTCGGCTGCTATGCAAGCCCTAACAAAATTGCTAGGAATAGAACAGCATTTCTGTAGCCCGTATCACCCTGCGAGTAATGGGATTATAGAAAAGATTAACGGGGATCTAAAGCACATGCTGGCGAAAGTAACAGCAGAGAACCCATCTGATTGGGACACTCTACTACCAGCAGTGCTATTTTGCCCATCGAGAAATTCCGCACTCGAGTACGGGTTTCTCACCTTTCGAGTTAGTTTATGGGGTGAACCCTCGTGGACTCCTAACAATCTACCATCAGCTAATCACAGGCTCTGTAGAGAATCCAACAGCAGTAACACCGTATGAGATGGTAACAGAGACACGCGATAAAATTATGAAGGCATGTCTAATAGCCAAATCATCTTTGGAGAGAAAAGGCCAGATGTACCGCGAATATGCAAACAAGGGTGCCAAAACCCTACACCTTGAACCCAATCAAAAGGTGCTACTTTTACTACCAGATAAACGTAATTTGTTACTAACATCATGGCAAGGGCCATTCAAAGTTGAACGAAAGATATCAGATGTCGACTATGAAATATCAATAAAGGGAAAATTAAAGATATTTCATATCAACATGCTGAAGCCCTATTTCTCACAAGAACTGACGACAGACGAACAGAGTGCACCTACACCAATTAACAGACGTACACAGCACAACTACACTAGGTAGGGCGACAGATCATGACGACATCGCAAACACACCTAGCCAGGAAACAGTACACACAGCTAGTACAACAACAGTACTTAATCAGACGGATGACGACGGAATAGAATTACCAGTCCCGACAGTCGACACGACAGGGACAATCGATAGCATACGGATAGAACCCAAACTAACAGACGAGCAACGACAACAACTGATAGAGTTAGTAACTGAGTACAAGGACATTTTCTCTGACATCCCAGGTAAGACAGACAGAATAAAACACTCTATAATCTGACTGATAGCACACCCATCAAATGTCGACCGTATTCCATCCCATTGAGTTACAGAGAAAATCTCGACTAGGAATTGTTAAATCTTGAGTCGAGTGGAATAATTCAGAAATCACAGTCAGAATATTCTTTTCCTATAGTTCTAGTCAGAAAAAAGGACTCGACTATTCGTCTCTGCGTCGATTATCGGCGCTTAAACAACGTGACCAAGGTCGATGCAGAGCCTATCCCATCATGTGACGACCTAATCCTTGATATGTCAACATCACGTATCTTCTCGAAACTGGATCTCACGAAAGGTTATTGGCAGGTCCCAATGGAATCATCATCTATTCCTTTAACAGCATTCTCAACACCTTTAGGCCTGTATGAGTGGCGCTTTCTTCCTTTCGGTCTTCGTAATGCACCAGCCACGTTTGTCCGACTCACTAGAGATCTTCTGCACGGAGTGACCAATACATCTACTTATATTGATGACATTTGCATCCATACAGCAGACTGGACAACACACCTACTGAAACTGCGACATGTTTTCGATAGATTGCGATTTGGTCTTACAGTAAAACCCACCAAAGTGGAGTTGGGAATGGAAGAAATTGATTTCTTAGGCCATACAATCACCAGAGGCCAACTAAGAAATGATGAGAAAACTGTGACCAAGATTCTCAATCTAACTATGCCTACGACCAAGAAACAGGTCCGTAGCTTGCTTGGTCTGGTCAACTATTACAGCAAATGTATACCCAATTTGGCTGAAATCACCAGCGTTTTTTCTAATGTGTTGAAAGCATCTGTAAAACTTAATGTTCAGGATGCAAAGTTAATCGGTGCGTTATCAAGATTGAAACATTTATTTAGCGTTCCACCTATCTTGCGTTTGCCTAATGTCAATCTTACGTATTTCCTCCGTACAGACGCAAGTTCCATTTCCATTTCTTGGGTCCTAGGCCAATTTTATGAAGGCAAGTTTCACCCAATAATGTACGTGAGTCGTAAGATCAGTCTTGCTGAAGGAAGATACTCAGCCTCTGAATTGGAAGCTTTAAGCGTGATCTATTGTGTCAGGAAACTTCATCGATTCCTTACGGGTACAGAGTTTGTTATCGAAACCGATAATTCGCCTCTTACGGTCATGCAAACAGGGGTTCATCGCAACAATATGACTTACAGGTGGTCCTTAATTTTGCAGAATTATGCCTTCTGTGGCGAAACGCCAGTGGCTCATGTCCTCATGCCTTCTTTGCTTTTGGGAAAACAGGGGGAAACGGCTTTCGGAAGCTCTCAGTTCTCTTGTTCGCTCAATCATGAAAGATAGTTCTTTGGGGTTACCTTCTTAACACAATCTTTATATGGAGCGAGTAGATATAGGTCTTTTCTTTCGGGTAGACCCGATGAAGCGCCTTGCGCCAAATGTGCACTGGTGCGGCTTCTGGAGGATTCATGTCCGTTTCTACTGATGGCCATCCACGACCGAATGTCAAGAGTTCAAGTTAAAGATTGAGACATTTTTAAAAGGTCTACTACTGGTGGAATGAAAAGGTAAACTTGGGTTTTCTTTGGTCCAGGCAAAACTTGGCCTATAAATATCTATTGTCTTAACGACTGAGAGGATAAGGCGAAACAGCAGTCTTGCCATGTTGGGAGGGGGTGACCGTTAGCCGATCTGGCTACGCGTCTTGATCTTGGCATGACAAGGGAACAGATCTGAAGAATAAGTAGTTACCAAATGATATCGCTTGTTCTTGGCAGCTGATAGACGAGTGATATCTTTCTTCCTACGGCTTACCGTTACTTAGTAGCATCTCTCTTTTAAATATAGGCACATTAGATAGCTACGGTGTGCTCCTTGGATGGGGTCCACCAATCTATGATCTATCTTCTTGAGCCGGAAGAGGCTATCCACGGTGCTATCTCTTTCGTCTTGTAGTCGATAGGATGATGTGGGGATTATAAATAAACTTCGTTATCTTATTGAGAGAACCTGCATTCCTCTGAATCTACGTGTTAGGTGAGGCACTGCCGGTACATTGCGGCGGCAGCTCAGACAAGAGCAGCAGCCGGAAGAGGTAGTATCTTCTTGCATATTCTTGCTGGGAATGGGGAACTACACTGCGTGCCATACAACCCCACTCCTATATTATTAGTTAACGGGGAGAAACACACAGATTACTAGGCGCACCACACCACAAGATCTTGGTTGTGAGAAAGGCATGGTTTGCGAGGGAGAAAGAAGCTGGGAAATGAATGTGCCCAATAATAATAAAGGCAGGGTATGAGTGAGGAGAGTGATTCGTGTATGTAACAGGGTGCATAGTGTAGCCGACCGGACGTCTACAGATTGGAGGTCTATGCAAGCCAGGACGTAGCCAATCCAGGGGCTACCTGACATGTCCGACGCATTCAAGCAAGCCACTGATAAACTGGTGTTGGTAAGCCGAAATGCATAACTAATATGTGGTGCTTGAGTCAGCTTGATCCCTCACTCGAATGTTTGTCCTTTCCAGGGTCCTTCTTTTGAAAGTATGAACAGAGCTGAAGGTCTCGACAGGGCTCTACGCAGAAAGTATGTTTATGACTATGCCATGGCAAGGTTTGGGCCATGCCTGCTTTAAGAATATGATCTCTACGAGATAGAGCCACTGCTGACCTGGAAAGAATGACCATCAGCTGTACTGACACATCACCAGTCATCTCGATACGCTTGGATTGAGTCCTTTTGTATTATTGGCTGGACCCCGCCAATCACTCAGACACATCCCATTATTATATGAGAACTATTCTCCAGGACATTATTTCCTACCTGACATTATGCCACTTCCCTAGAACATTTGATTTACTAAAAGACTGTGGTCCATGGAAATTTGGAAGTTTGCTTCTACAGAAGGCTGTTGTACGTACAACCAATTACCTGGAAGGAAGGAGATTCTTGCACACGCGGTGAGCTGTATGTGGACGGATCGGACAGTGTATGAAGCTGCGTCTATGAAGATAGCTACCTGAGGCTCTATGCCTGAACGTTATCCTTGTTGTGTCTGTTTAGAACTATCTGTTTTATCTGCCTTGATGTTTTCCTGTGCTGTTCTTGATTAGGTTAATAAAATTACTTTCAAGTTATTCTGACGATCGCCATGTTATTTATGCGGCAGCCAGAAATACACCTTAGAGGTTAGGTCCCGAGGTAGAAAGACAGAGTGACAGTGAGTCCAGGGAACGGAGGAGGGTTGGCAAGCAAAAACCTATCCCAGCCAGGGCAATAGAATAATATTGAAATATTGTTACATAGTTACTTGGGACCCTCCACGTAGCTTGTTACACCTTCACTATTAAACATTTGAAGGGAAGTTTGAACTCTCTGGCTGACACATTGAGCCGACCTTCTCACATTGAAATACCTGAAATACGAGAAGAGAGCGACCTTACATCACCTAATACATTGACACTGTAATTACTTAGTGCCCTATATGGTGATTGTGAACACTAAAGTGCGTTACCATCGCCAGTCGCTTACATCTATATAATATAAACTGTGTCAGCATTAGTGGAATGAACAGACGCATTTGTGAATTGTCTACACCACTACCACTTATACAACCCTTGAATGGATCGAAATTTGAGATTTGAACCTACACCAACCAGTAGCATACCATTAGTATGAACATTGCCCAGGACGAGAGCGTAAATCAGACTTTGTCTACCTGAACTTTGTTTTCGAGGACATTCTACAGAGGACACGGCTCGAACATCACACCTGGATGTAATTAGTTAGTGTAGTTAGTTAAAAATTATATGTGATATGTATATAACATGTTTTTATGAACAGTCGCGTATAACTTCATATTTTGTGGAAATATTAGAATTAGTTATGTAGATTTACCATATAACTTTATTTAGGACATTTCAGAGTTATAATTTACCTATATTTAGTTAAGAACTTATTTAAGTTAACATCTACATCATATTACTTTAATTTATCAACATTTAAACTTATTTAGTTGGACCAGTTAATTAAAACATCACTTACAAATTAACCCGATCATTTAGTAATTTATATCATTCCATGTAGTTAAAACACTTTAAGGTAAATAACCCATGTTTCCTAAATCGAATTAATTAGTTAGATTATTTCCCTTAGATAAATTTAGAACAGTGCACCAACTCATAATAGATTAGTTAGATCAGTGTTTACCATAGGATTGGTAGCGAACAATCCTTTCAATCATGTATATTTTTGTATATAATTAACAAGTGCAGAAAGACAGCACAGTCACGTGGCTTGAATACCCATGTAAATTCAGCCAACCATTTAATGTACATAATTTTGGTTCATCCATGCATTATTTTTGAACCATATTCTAATGACAACCCAATATTTTAAAACCACTTTTGAATGAAAGGTGAACGAGAGATGTGTGAATGATAGAGAGAGAAGAACGAAAGATGTGTGAAAGATAGAGAGAGAACGAATTAAATTAGGAGAGTGAGAGAGATATTGCGGTATTTTTTCACCGCACAACACTGACTTGTTGTGACTTGTCTGTGTCAATCTGTGTAATCAATGTGTTGTCAATTTTTTATAAGTGTGTAGTCGCCATACTTTAGTGAGAAACATAGGGAACATATTTTGAGCATCTTAAAACGGCACTGTAGACATAAATTAGCATAACACACTCATTTGTGGCTACAATAAACCGCTTTACGGCGCTCGAAAGAATACATACACGTAAATTAGAAACGCATACACATGTTAGTAAATTAAATACACTTTAGTATAATAGAAAACACAAAACCAACCAGAAAAACAAACACATAAATGTGCATACACCATTACTTTCAAAGAACCATAACTACTCCAACAGGGGACACAATAATATCTCTAAAAACCTTAGTGTAACACTTAAATATTCCTTCACAAGCGGAAGCTAAAAGGTGAAGAGTTGCACATATAGCATGTATACTAGGTTGGGGCAATTATTATATGGGAGCATGAACATTTAGTGTCCATGTTTTGCACTCATAATAGAGGCAAGTTGTTTGGGATTGTTAATTTTGGACAATCTGAGGACAGGCCTAATGGCATTGGATCCGGACCTCACAATTCTCAAAAATATAATGACATGTTATAGCCAACTGTACTAGTGTGATGAGCTACTCAATTAGCCAAGTGAAGTGATACAACAGTGTGACGAAGGAAAGGAGAGATCTTGTCCTATCCCCATAAGAGAAGTAGAGAACTCACGAAGTCTTTGACAAAATTAGACAGCCAATTTTTGTAAGATTACTTGTGTTACCCCCACAACTTAAAAGTTTGTAACACAACAGGGGAGGAAGGAGAGCCTGTCAAAGACTTAGGAGAGAGCTCTGAGCTAAGGAGAGCTAAAATAGAGCTTAGGGAGAGGGCAAGTGACGTAATAGGACAGAAGACCAGACAGAAGAGACACTAACGCTATAAATAGCTATAACGGGACACACTTGTGTCAACAAGGAGGGCAACCAGTGCAGATGAGCTGGGGTTACCCAAGAGACTGGGAAACCCAGTTCACGAGGGAGGACCAAGTAACTCTGGTCAACACAGCCCAGTGCCCAGCACGTAAACCAACGAACGCACGCTGAGTTAAATTGCTCGTGGCTGAACACGCCATGCTCAGCGGGCTCAGACAGAGACCGGAAGGCGTAGGAATCAGACTTGTATCCGCTAGGGATACTTTGTAGTTGTGAAGGACAGTATAATAGTTATAATAGTCTAGCTTAGCTTCAGTAGTTATAATATTTATATCATCTCCTCATTCCATCTTATCTTCATCACATTCTATGATGTTTAATACCGTTGTGGTATTCCGCTCGTGGAGCTATTGTATGATCAGCTCCTAATAAAAATGTATCCATTTGCAAACCATACGAGTTGTCACTTTCGTGTAGTGCAAAAGAAGGGAGTTGCTGACACTTGCAAAAAGTAGGAAAATCTGTTACCCAAAAGGAAAAAATATTTGGCCACATTTCAATCAAATTTATGAAAAGTAGAAAAATTTGTTAACCAAAGGGCAAGAATCTTAATCAAGTAAGAAAATTTTTTAACCAAATGTGAGAAGTGCGACCAAATTCCAACCAAACTTATAAAAAAAAGTAAGACACTTGTGTTAACAAAATATGAAAATTTTTAACCAAAGTTCAACTAAACTTATAAATATCTCACCCAAACTTATGAAAAGTGGAACAATTTTGTTGTCCACATGTGAAAAGTTTGGTCAAATTTCAAACAAACTCATAAAAAAAGTAGGAAACTTTGTTAACCAAATGTGAAAAGTTTGGCCAAATTTTTATCCAAACTTATAACAAAATTGGAAATGTTGTTATCCAAACGTGAAAAGTTTGAACAAATTTCACACAAACTTATGAAAAGTAGTAAATTTTGTTGTCCAGATGTGAAAAGTTTGGCCAAATCTCACTCAAACTTATGAAAAGTGGGGAAATTTGGTAACCAAATGTGAAAAGTGTGGACACATTTCATCCAAAACTTATAGAAAATAGGAACTTTTGTTAACAAAATATTAAAAGTGTGACCAAATTTCAAACAAACTCATAAGACGTAGGAAACTTTGTTAACCAAATATGAAAAGTTTGACCAAATTTCAACCAAATCCATAAAAAGTAGGAAACTTTATTAACCAAATGTGAAAGGTTTGGCCAATTTCATCCAAACTTATAAAAAATTGGAAATGTTGTTAACCAAACGTGAAAAGTTTGACCAAATTTCACCCAAGCATATGAGAAGTAGGAAATTTAGTTGTGGAGCATTGTGGAGAGCCTACGCCAGTCGGCACGTCACATGCCGCTGATGATGGTTTATCATTACATTACATTACAACAAGCACCATTAGTTAATGGGTAGATCTCGCACACGTATAACGCGTGAGAATTGAAACTTCCTCGCCTACATTACATACTCACACGGGGCATCTGTAAAGTTACATTTAATTTGTCAGAACGAGAAAAGAAAAGAGATTAATGAAAAAAGGAGCAACAGACGAGCAGTCTGCTGCACGGTCTCACACACACACGCACATACACACACACGCGCGCTCGCGCGCGCTCCGCGCACGCACACACATACACGCCTTTATTTTATACCCTTGTTTGGTTTGTTTATTATACAAAGAGAAGGAACCGCAGTAATCCCGTCAACGTTATTCATGGGTTGCATCTCTTGGTGAATTGACAGGCTCGGGGCTTGCCTCGCATGACATGTTCGGGGCTTGTCTCGCATGCTTTCGTTTTATCGTCACAGTTTTTGTAGTGCTTCTGGCAATGACGTACGGTACCTTTTTAATGTTTGAGTGGTATTCTGCGATAGTACACTAATTTTTAGAGCTACAGATGAAAATTATCATCTTGTATCACACACAGGCACTCTCGCTTCTTCATCCGCACCCAAAGAAATATCAGTTGTGTAGATGGTACATCACTTATTTATTTCAGGCGAACCTGAGATAGTTACATATTATACCCAGGCGGTGGCTGCCTGAACAAATATACAAATGCCGCCTTATATACAATTATCACACACAATCAATTGTTCAAACTCTACACTCGCTATCTTCAACTAGCGCTCTCGCAAACTAAGCATTTGCACTTGGAAATACACAAGTGTCCTCCTCTGAAAACTGTCTGGTCCCGTCTCACGTTTCCCAGCCGGTTGGCTGGCCTTGTCGCCCTAGACCCCGTGCTGTCTGTAAAACCCCGTGCTGTCCGTAAAACCCCGTGCTGTCCTACCAGTCTCGTAGGACAGCAGTCCGTCCGTGCTCAGCTAGGTTGTACTAACATCTATTCCGTTCAGGGTTGTATCCCCTGAACTGGCGTCCCCTCCTATCCTCCGGTATGGTCTTGCCGGTGTCCTGGTTATGACACGTCTGTGTCCCCACCTAAGTCCTGTCTCCTGTTTATCTACTGTCCTGTAGATGTCCTGTCTTATGACCATTCTATGTCCTGACTAGTGTTCTGTCTCTACTCTATCTACTACACTGTAGATGTCCTTATCTATGTCCTCTATGTCATTAACTCTATTCTGCCCCTTGTCCTCTCTATGAACTGTATGTACCTCCTCAACACTAAGGGTTTTTTCATATAATAAATTACAAATCCTATATCATAATTTCACATATAAGATGGATAGTATAACTAGCTAATTGCAATGTAAATAGAAAAATAATTTAGAAATAAGAGAAATAAGAAAGCTTAAAAGAATAAGCATTCGTTTTTGTTAAATTACATTTTCTTTCATTCAAAACGTCTATTTGGCGTAGACGGCTAAAAACGGAATTTAATAATCTTTTTCACCTTACGATTTTCATACCCTTTCAGATATGCATGTACATAAATTGCCTCAATTATAAATTAACACATTCCTTTACGATAACTTAAATATTTTGTACTTTTAACAGTATAAACATTTTAAACTATATATATGAATCACTCTGGCTGCTGCATTCTCTTGTTGATTGATACTGTGATCGGCATCTCGCTGCCCTCTGTCGTCACCACCGCGAAGGTTGTGGGGTTCTTGGAGTAGGTGAAGAGCCGCTCCGCCTTCAAGAATCGGGTGTAGAGATTCTCTTCTCGTAGCTGCTTCAGGATTTCTTCGTCTGATAGATCCACTTGGATACACTTGATAACCAACTTGCTTGTCGGTGAGTCGGTGTTTCTGACTCTGGTGTCTTTCTCCTCCCTCTGCTTCTCAGTAGGTGTGGCTCTTGTCTGTGTTGGGCTATCGATCGTCTCCCTACTGGTGGCTCCAGTAATAGCTGAAGTTTCAGGTTCTTTGATGCAGCTAGCAGTCGGTCTCTCCACGTTAATCTTCTTGATGGTCTTGTCAGCTCCCACGCTGTACATCTTGGATACCACGTGTCTTTTGTTGTTCTTGCCACATGACATTTCCCTCCCACGTATCAGGCTTCTTGACTTGTTCAAGTGACTTGTCTGATAGCGCTCGCAGTGTGAATGCGGAGAATTTAACGTCACGAGTACTCTGTATATCCTTAAATTCGAGACACCAAAGCAAGAAACCGAAAATTAACGCAAATAAATCTCCGGTAAAATATGGCAATACAAAACAAAGCGCCTATAAAAAAGACAGTTAAATTCATACAAGAGACAACATTGCAGTTATAGACATATTTCAAGCGAACGAAAGAAGAGGAGGAAGAAGAGGTAGAAGCTTTGAAAACTGCGACAGAAATGCTCTTGATGGAGGAAAATAAAGAGAAGCAAATAGCTATCTTCACAGATGCAAAGTCAGCTGTCTCAATACTTAAGAGCAAAAACAGCACATAACTAGCATACCTAAGAGTAGCACTCCATGGACTATGTCAGAAATCCAAAAAAGTTGTAATACAGTGGACCCCATCACATTGCAGTATACCTGGAAATGAAGAGGCTGACAGACTGGCAAAAGAGATGGCGGAAGACTACCCCAGCCTGACATAGACATTACCTATAATGAGGCTATGATAGAGTATGATATTAGATTTAATAATGAAGGACCGCCAATTTTGGAGATGGAGGTTCGAAATGTTCTTAAGCATATGAAAGCTGGCAAGGCCCACCCCCCCCCCCCCCCCCCCCCCCCCCCCCCCACCCCCAGTGCAGATAACATCACAACAGAAATGATTAAAGCTTTAGAAGAATTTAGACTAGAGTAAGTCACCAGACTGCTGAACACATTATATGATACTGGAGATATACCTTCTGAATTACGTAACTCTGTATTGATTGCAATCCCAAAGAAATCAGGAGCCTTGGAATGTGATCAACATAGAACAATTAGATCTGTTGTAAAGCAGCAGAGAAGTGCGTGGGCATTTACAGCCCGTTCAGCGGGCCGAACCGTTCAAGAATCCAGTGGTGCCCACTCTAGACCACGAGCAGCATGACGATGGAGGTGATGGCAGTTACACAGGCTTTCATATGGCTGGAATCACAGCATTATACCAACGTGTGTGTACTAAGTGATTCAATGAGCATGATTCAGAAGGTCGAAGCTGGATCTGTACGTAGACAGTGGACTGAGTCGCTGCGGAAGTCTGTTGTCCGCAAAGTCACCTTCATCTTCGTCCCGGGACATGCGGGAGTCGAGGGAAATGAACGAACTGATAAATTGGCTGGCTCTGCACCCCCTGTAGATGGCCAGCCCATGGATCGTGCGGATGTTATTAACGCCCTTAAAGATATGGCGAGAACAGAGGATTTTGACGCCAGTGATTCCACATCGCTCTCCAGGATGAAAGACCTGGGAGTAAGAATCGGCACAGCCAGACGCGAGAGGTACATCGGGAAAACAAAGCGCCTCGTCAACCAACACAGAACTGGCACTATTAGCCACCGGACGCTGATGCATATGCTGGGGGGAGGATCTGAGCACCTATGGACATGTCCGGAGTGCAACGAAGATACCCCAACTGATAACTAACTAACTAATAGAACAATTAGTATAATGAGTCACATCACAAAGATTTTGCTACGAATTATCATGCAAAGAGTGAGGAAGAAAATACAACCTGAAATAGGGGAAGAACAATGTGGGTTTGTAGAAGGAAAGGGTACAGTAAATGCTGTGTATATGCTGCGAACAGTTATTGAACGTGCTTCAGATACTTGTCCGAAGGCTCTCAGCTGGGGGTTATGAGGGATCCCCGGATGAGAGGGCCTGGCCGTTTTTCTCTCACTGGTGCACGGAGGTAAGATGCTGAGCCGGCAGCACATGTAGCCTACCTTGTGAGCGAGTACTAAAAGGTAGAAGAAGTGCACCAGTCGAATGAAAAGGTTACGAAAACTGTCTGTATCTAACTCATAGAGTGTAGGCAAAGGTGGAAAAGCGTCTCAATAACACGAAATAGAACGCACGGCTAGCGAATCCATTGCGTGGTCCGAAGTCCAAAGCGAAAGCTTACCTAGTGGATGTCGCCCGCAGACTGACCGTTCATGGTGTGTGCTTGAGCGACATGTGGCAAGCGAGATGCCCAACACATGGAAGTGAAGAACTAAAGCAGCCATGAGCAGGACGTGGCAACTCCTCGGGTGAGCCCAGTCTCAGAGCAATATGTGCCGGCTCTGCAATTATGGAAGCCTCCTTGGATAGCGAGGGAATGCCCATGGTCTGCCCCTGCCTTCCTTTGAGGATTGACCGTGATGTCTTTGACCGTTCTATTTTGACCAGCTGAGATGTGGGCGACATCACAACAATAAGTCTAATGAATACTAATGTGCCTCGAAACCCGAGGAAGGCTAACTTCATTAAAAATGCCCGCTGAAGTCGTAAGTGCCGTCCTACGGGTGGAAAAATAAAAACTGGCACTACGCATTTACATCCGGGTGAATTGCCTCGTCCGAATGTCTCTCGTGCTAGGAAAGCTCTGACTACCTAGTTTCCATATGCCGTTCTTGTTCGGACCAGCTCTGACTAGGTAGTTTTCCGAATGTCCGTCGTACCTGGAATAGCTCTGACGGCCACAACGAGAAGCACATGTCTGAATCGAAAACTCGCTGAGTGGATACCGTCTGCAGACCTGTCTGGTTTGTGCGGGAACGCCCCGGAGCGAACGAAATGCCCAATATATTGAAGTGAGGAATTAAAGCAGCCATGAGCAGGACGTGACGATTCCCTCGGTGAGCCCAGCACCAGGGCGCTATGTGTCGGCTCTGCAATTATGGAAGCCACCCAGGATGGCGGAAAATGCCATGGACTGTCCCTGCCTTCCTTTGAGGGATGACCGTGAAGTCTTCGACTGTTCCAACTTGACTAGCTGGGATGTGGATGGTACCACAAAAGTGAGAGTCTCCCAGGAATGCTAACCTGGTCAAAATTGCACGCTAAAAGTAGGATGTGTTGGCCTAAGGGTTTCAAACCAAGGGTGCCTAACGAGACACACCGCAATCACATCTGAAAAAACACTCCGGATGAACGTAAAGAATAAGAACAGTCATAACATCTGATGGGAGATGCCTTGAAGAGATTAGAACAAGAATCGCCATGGCGAAAGTAGCCTTTAGCAAGATGAACAACATTCCTGATCAATACAAAGATGTCAACTGAAACGAGAAAAAGAGTGTTGAGGGGATACATAGAGTTGTTCTTGTGTATGGATGTGAAACTTGGACAATGTGTAGTCAAGCTGAAAAACATATGATGGCTGGAGAAATGTGGTTTCTGAGGAAAATGCAAAGAATACCATGGACAGGACAGAAAAATCAATGACAAAGTACTACAGGAGACAAATGAAAATCGTAAATTGATTAGATAAATTAGAAGTAGACAGTCACAATTTGTTATACATGTTATGAGAAGAAATGGATTGGTGAACTTAGTGACAACTGGCAAGATCGAAATGGAACAGACCAAGAGGAAGACCGAGAGGAAATTACATGGATGGCTTGGCCACATAGCATGGGCGAGACAGGAACACTGAGCTGATCCACGACGCTGGTGATCGAGTGAAATGGTGAGTCTTGACCGTCCACGCTTTCCGGCATGGCACATGATTGATTGATTGATAATTAGGCACAGAAGTTTATAAAAAGCACTTATAGAACCAAATGGGAATCAGAACATCCAGACTACCAGAAAGATGATGCATATTACAAACTAGACCGAAGAGAACAAGTAGCAATCTTCAGACTCCGCACAGGACATAACAGGCTGAAATACCACTTGTTCAATAAACTAAAGATAGGAGATACAGATGAATGTAATTGTGGAACTGGTAAAATGATAGCTAAACATTTGCTGCAGGAGTGCCCAATATATGCAGAACAGAGAAAGATATTTTGACCCAACGCCTGCTGCATTTGAGGACACGCTCTATGGAGATATCAACAAGCTCAAGTTGACCGCAGATTACTTACTTTAACTATATTCAGGTTGACATCTTAAGGTGTATGAAGAAGTGTTTAGACTGCCACACTTCATACCACAGGTATGTCGGTTACAAAGCGTCCCAGAGGCATGAAATGGAATATTGATTGGATAGCAAATCCATAACGTGGAAAGTCCGAATCGAAAGCTCACTGTGTGGATGTTATCTGCAGACTGCATTCTTCTGATTTCCGGAGGAACAGCCTGTGGTGAACGGATTGCCCAATATATGGAAGTGAGGCTAAGCACCCATGTACAGGACGTGACGATTCCTTGGGTGAGCCCAGTACCAGAGCGCTATGTATCTGCTCTGCAATTATGGAAGCCTCCTTGGATGGCGGAGAATGGCCACGGTCTGCCCCTGCCTCTCATTGAGGGCTGACCGTTATGTCTTCGGCTGTTTTAAATGGACCAGCTGGGATGGCGGAATAACGCCACAACAGTGAAAGTCAAACATCTTACGAAACCCCCGGGAAGGTTAACCTGGTCAACAAATGTCAGCAGAAGTTGGATGTGTCGGCCTAACGGCGCAAGAACGCAGCTCTTCTGTAAACAGGCACAACGCAATCACGCCCGAAAAAGAAAATAAAAATCTCCGGATGAACGCAGAAGAAGAGGAAGATAAACCTCTTTGCCTCATTATAGGTTATGTCTATGTCAGGCTGTGGTAGTCGTCAGCCCTCTTTTGCTAGTATGTCAGCCTCTTCATTTCCAGGTATACTGCAATGTGATGGGATCCACTGTATTACAACTTTTTTTTTGTTGGTTTTCTGACATAGTCCATGGAGTGCTCTCTTAGGTCTACTAGTTCTGTGCTGATTTTGCTCTTCAGTATTGAGACAGCTGACTTTGCATCTGTGAAGATAGTTATTTGCTTCTCTTTATTTTCTTCCACCAAGAGCATTTCTGCTGCAGTTTTCAAAGCCTCTACCTCAGCTTTGAGTTACTTGAACATTTTCCAGTTGCCGCTGACTGTTTGTTTTTTTTTTTTTCACGCCATTTTGCACATTTAGGAGAATTCCTCCTGTAATTTAGGGCTATTTTTCTTCTTTCTGTTTCATTCTGAGTGTTCTTTTTCATAATACCAGGAATGTTTTCTCAGGCAGTTGCTGCTGTCTCCAAGCTGGGAACTTGTGTGCATTGTAAATGGGTTTGACTGTTGATATATTAAGTATAGGATCTGCCCTAATCTTTCGTTTTGCAGTTTCTACAAAGTTGCTACGCTTCAGTCTTCCCTTTCCAAAACCATTAAACCTGTTATACATAGGGTGGTCTGTCAATCTTCTAAATTTTTCTGCTTGTTGTTGGGCTCTATTATCTCTTCTATCCTGCATTGGTTGTAAACAAGTGATCTGTTCTAGTTCATTAATAGGCGTTGTCTTTGGGCTTCCAGTTATGATACGCATTTCTTGATTTCGGACTCTACTTATTTTGTTAAAGTTTTCTTAGCTGCTGTTCTTCAACATTCAACACTCAAAGATTAGGCTAAAATGTACAAGACTAGCAATACATATTAATAGTTCATTTCCGTACACCCCAGTTGTACCCCAAAAGAACATTTTGATCTTGTATAATCGGAACATTAAAAAAAAAAAAATTAGTGGCATATTCTTTACAGAACGTCGCAGTCAAACCCAGCACTGTTTGGTTGTTTGTGATCTCTTGGCAAGTTTACGTTCAATAGTTTGCCGTTGCTTTCTGAATTAGCAATACCCATAACATTTCGTAAAGAAACCAAGGCAAGGTGGTCTGCTACCAACAAATGGCTCACAGCTGTGTTTTGAACGCGATATGTAGGATTATGAACTGCGCCAGTAACCTCCTCGCCACAGAACATAGCTGTTGATTTATGGGTAATTATTATATCATTCTAAAGCTTCCCCAAATTGCGTACCTGCCGTAGGTTTTTATATCGCCGAAATGTTGTCATTGCGTTATAATACAACATGTCTGCTACCTGTTAACAACTTTTACGATATAACTGTGACACACCCATACTTCCCATGTTCCGTGTTTCATTTTTGTTTGGTTCAAACCTATTTTTTGTTTGTCACAGAATCTGTTAAGTATAAATATTGGAAAGATATCGTGAGAAACAGGAGCGTTAATGCTGCCTTAACTTTTAGCATACGTATGCCAGCCGAAGGGACTCAGACAGATACCAAAACCTAACTTGGGCTGGCTTCAGTGGTTTTAAGAGAAAGTAAAATTACAGCTCATATTCCGTTCTAGGATTTCTACGTGTCATTACTGATCTTCTTTATGTTGACGTGTTGGAAAATGTTCAGCTGTAAGTCCAAGCATTAAGCTTCAACTAGTACCAATTAAAGACCCGACATTTACTCCTAAAAATTAGTGTGTGAAAAAGGCGTATTTGAACCACGCACTAAGAATTAAATAATAAATATTGCAATATGCTATTGTCAGAGATAACGCTTCAGTGTTGGTTTATAATTAACTATTTAGATGATTTTAATTCGTTTTGAGAGCCAGAAATGTTATATTTGTATGATTGTGAGAATTAGAATGCTATCGACGCGAGCAAATAAAGCCTCAAGAGTAATGTTATGGAAGGAAAGGAAAATTCTAGTGTGTCCTCTCATATCTACCTCACCCCTCTGTCTGGGAGCCTCCGTAGCGAAGTGGTCAAGCCGTCTGCTCGGGCTCCGAAGGTGTGTGTTCGATTCCGGTATTTCAGTTTACGAGTGTATTTTTATCAGAGACTCATGGGGGTCGTCGCTGGAGCTACGGATTTCGTGCTTTGTGAGACGCTTTCGGCGGGTCGCCCTGCGGAAAGAGACCGAGCCATATGGAATAAAACCCAGTGCAGTGAAGTCGATCCTCTAGACTTTTAGGACTTTTTTTTCCACCCCTCTGTCTTCTGTAAGGATATATAAATATCTACTTGTTGTTGCTGTTGTTACCAATCCAGATTTATCTAGGCTTCTGCCTTCGGCTTAATGCCACGTGGTGATATTTGCAAGTGTTAATCAGCTGATATATTGTTCCATATCAAATTTACTTTTTATCTTGGTCAAGTGCAAGTAATAATTTGTTGATATATGTGTAATGTTCGACAATATCGTGGGTTGTTTGCAAAGTAGACACTCCGTGGTGAGCTATGGTTAAGATATCAATATCCATAAACTGATAATATAACACATTTTTCCACATAAATATTAGTCTATCGTAATTTGACACAGGATCATAGACAAGTATATCATGTTATATCATTTTTTGTTTTCATTTCCTTCTATGGATGTCAGTTAGTAGCTATATATTTATTAATATAAGAACCATTTTTATTTGGTCTGCCGTTTTTCCCCACCAAATTTTAATCTGGCAATCCACCCAGTCTCTGGCGTATCCGCCGTGGTAACTTCCTTTCATGTAATTTCCGGCTGGAGGTAAGGACTATGGTGTGCGACAATCACACCGAGCTAGTCTAAATCTTCCAACATCCTGTAATCTTATGTGAATATAGTAATGTTAAATAAATTATATAAATATTTGGCTATTTTCTTTTGAATTCGTTTATTTATACTATTATTCAGAATCAACACGTACATAATTACATATATAACAAGGCTACAACATGATTGCTAGTTAAGATAGAATAGATCAGTACATACAATCGTCTTATTGTCAGCACCGTGTTATTTCATGCAACATTCTTGTCTGTTGTGTGTGAATTAGAAAATGTAACATACTATTAGGGTCTATCACTAATACGGGAGATTTAAGATCTATTACGATTTATACCCAGTCATGCAATGTTCGGAATTAGTATTTTTATAAATTGAATATTTTCCGACAAAATAAACGTGATAGGCCAGGCCAGGCCAGTTTGTGTGTATTAATTACTATATTAAACGTGCTCAATTATATATGACATCCATAAAGCCTGGACATGTTTCTAATGTTTAGAATTCAGAAATAGTATCCTATCCTGAATACTGGGATGTCTTATTTTGTATAGTGCGTGCTCACTTGGCGTATGGCACTATATCTGTAATTATATTAATGCTAATAAATTGACTTTACACACCATTTTTGTCATAAATCCTGTTCTGTAATAATATTTCTTAAACTTCAATTCTACAGAAAATGGGACGAGTTATTCGCTCTCAGAGAAAGGGACCTGGGTCTGTCTTCAAAGCCCACACAAAGAACAGGAAGGGCAAGGCAGCTCTGAGAGCTACAGACTATGCTGAGAGGCATGGTTACATCAAGGGAGTTATTCGTGTAAGTATCCAGCATGTCATGCACATTGTTTAGGTAACTCCGTGAACTGATGTAATATAAAGTGTCGTAGTTGTAGCATACTGCCAGGATGTAGCACTCAAGTCTCCTGTCTGATTTTGTTGTCAGTACAAACCATGAGGTGCCACACTCAGTGCAGCAACTTCCTTAATGGGGTGCCAACCTGTAGATTGACAAACACAATTACAGCAAAAATGGCTTTCACATTTAAGTTACATTAGAAAAATTATGTAATTTCTATTCAGAAAAGAAGCGGTTGTAATGATTACCTGTAATAGAATCAAGAAGAATGAACTGCGATTCTGTTCACTTATTCAGAAAATGTAATGAGTAGCCGGTTATTTGCTAGTCTGTTCTAAAACTGGTGGAAATCCCTGAACTAGGATGTGCAGGTGACCTGGTTCTTATTTCTAATCCTGCTGAGTAATATTCATCCTGCCTGTACAAAGACTGAAGATGAACAGCTTTTTCCGCGTGCGTCTTTCCTCTTTAGCGTTGTGCAGACGTGAATTGTAGACATTAGACAACTAAATAACATTGGGGCTTCCATGCAACAAAGAAGTAACCCCTGACATTAAATTTATTAACGTATAAACATTAAAGAAAAATATGGCTCCAACAGCATGTCTTACAAACTGAAATACTAGAGCATTGTTAAATATTTCCAAACACTGGTTTGGAAATAAGTCATGCATGATTCGCTGAAGGCCAGTTAAATGGGCGCAGGATGCTGAAACTTTGTGCGTGACAATGCAGTGAGGCAAGGGAACTGGTGAATGAATGAGGATTTGCGTGCCACGATGGATATTCTGCACAGATCTGCCTGATGATTTGAGTCACAGCAGATGATAGATATGTGTGTGTGTTTATACTTGTGGCCAACTGCATCGTCTTGCTAGACCTGTATGTTCCATTGCATCTTCCAAACTAAGATATTTGTGTTGCAAACCCAGCTTGGGGTATTTTTAATTATTTCTTGCATTTCAACATGTTTATGTACAAAATCAGACATTGTTGGATGTTATGTGTCGTGATTATTTTAATATAGGACATTGTGCATGATCCTGGCCGTGGAGCTCCTCTGGCAAAAGTGCAGTTCCGTGACCCGTACAAGTACCGCATGCTGACGGAGACGTTCCTTGCCGTTGAGGGTATGCACACTGGACAGTTCATTTACTGCGGCAAGAAAGGTAACATTGCATGTTAGTTATGGAATTATTGTTATCAAAGTATTAAGTGGGTTATCAAAGTATCAAATGAGCATCACTAGCAGTATGTCATGGGATATCTTCTAAAGGATATGTTATTACTTGCCAACATAAGATGCCGTAGCCACAGTTAAGTCAACTGGCAATGTACGACTAACATTTCCTGTGTTACTACTGTGGAACATTATAACTGACGTATGACACAGGTCCACACGATTGTATTAATTGTGTAGATCTTGTGTCACGTCCAGTGATTGCCTGTGAGAGTAGCCACAACTGAATAGTTTCTGGCTTAGTATTTCAGGCATACATATATTTGTTCACATTTTATCTGCAGTATCCATCTAGCTCTGATCTGGTTGGTAAAATGTAGTTCAGATTTAGAAAACATTGTATATATGTACACGAGGAGTTAGGTTAGGTTTCAGTGCACTTGCTTACCAGCATTGTGGTCCAGATGTCAGTGTCCATTTGTGGGATTATTTTCACAATAATTGTTCTGGGGTCCAGCTTGTCTCAGTAATGGTAAGGATCATCCTGGGGGTTTTATTTTCAAAAAAAAGCAGGATGTGATGCTCATTTCATTGTGACAGAAATGGATTTGTTTGCACATTATTGATGAAAATGTGAAACTTGAAATATGGTGCTACAAAATCATAACACAGAGAAACATTTTAAGAAATTAGCTAAATGTGTCTAGGCACTATGACCTATTTCCACTAACTACCACTAGTGGTAGCAATAGCCAAAGTCGGACCTTCATTCAGTGGTGGTAGACATGTTGCGAGGGCCACACTCTGCCACAGAGACCAGGAGGGATGAGCCCAATCCACAGCCTAGAGGAGGAGCTGGCATCCCAGAGTGCAGCTTCACCAGCAATGGACTGGTTACAAAGGAAGAAACATGAGAATGAAGATGGTACGAATTTTAGAAAGGCTTAGGTGGGGCATAGCACAAAAAAGGTTGGGAAACACTGATCTATACCCTTTCATGACAATGGCCGGACCAAAAAACATGTCACCAGTTGATAGCCAACCTATTACAAATGTCAATAGGGACTTCATAGTTTATTTAATCGTGTTTAAAAAATTATTCTAAAGTGGTGTAGGTATTCAATGAGGAAATTTTAGGTGAGTACCATTTATTTAGTACCAATTCATACATAGTGGTATGAAATATTTTATTTTTCACAAAATACAGTCATCATCAAATTTGCGTAAACATGAACAAAACAACTTCAATCATACAGAGAAATAAACTTTACTATATCCTCCTTAAGAATATATATACTTGTATATAACTATATAGGGTTCTAATATTTTTTTTGAATTTATAAAATTGTCACTTCAGTCATTTCTGTACTCCAAAAAAAATGGCTCCGTCTTCTTCAGAGGAAAACATAAATTTGTCCCAATGTTGTTCCATCCTAAAAGGGCTAAGTAGTAACATTATCTTTACAATGGTACACATGCTGAACGTAGGGCTACTGTTCATTACATTTTATTTGGCCAACTTTTTTATTCTATTTACTACTTCCTGCAAACTTAATCACCTAAAGTCGCATTAGTTGAAATTAGTAGCTTCATTCTGTGTTGCTAATTTCAAATGCCTGTAGCAGTGATTGAGACTTTCTCAAAGCTAACTTAATACAGGTGTTCCTGTGTAGCCACAGTTAAGTCAACTGGCAGTGTATGACTAACATTTCTGGTGTTACTACTGTGGAACATTATGACCGACGTCTGACCAAGGTCTGCATAATTGTATTAATTGTGTGGATCTTTTGACACGTCTAGCGCATGCCCGTGAGAGTAGTCAGAACCTCGGGTTTCTGGCTTAGTATTTCAGGCATACATTGATAATTATCACACCTCATTTTTACCACTGTCCTCAGAAGATTTACACATTTCATGCTCTTAGCCTTTTTTTTTTATCTGTACCTCATTAACCAATTGATTTAAATATCTCAAAATTTTTTAAGCATATTTACGATTTAATATTTTGGGACCTTACATTTGCTACAACTGATTTTGGTGATCATTGTTTGTGTGTTGTCAAATACTGTTTTATCATAATAGAGCTTTTTGAATACTGTTGCATTTTAAACATTTTTAACAAGACTAACAGTAGCCATATTGATTATATACAAATTTATTTCAAATCATATTGTGTGATTGTACATTTTTTGCATTACAAATTTTGTATACTATACAAATCTTATGGGTGAGATGTCGTCATTGAAGGCTCTTTGTTTCCTCAGCAAATCTTCAAATTGGTAACATTCTACCCATTGGTATGATGCCTGAAGGTACCATTGTGTGTTGCCTGGAGGAGAAGAATGGAGACCGGGGCAAACTGGCACGTACATCAGGCAACTATGCAACTGTCATCTCCCACAACCCTGAGACTAAGAAGTCCAGAGTCAAACTACCATCTGGCACCAAGAAAGTTGTGTCATCTGCCAACCGAGCCATGATTGGTAAGTGTCAACTTCTGTATATGAACACTGACTTTAATATTGTGTCCTATTGTGCCACTTTTCATCTTTTTGTGTTTAGTTGAGAATGTAGTCCCATGAAAGTGAATTGTCTTAACAATCTTGAAAACTGCAGGTTGATCCCCATTTTGATAGACTAGAACATTATCATACCACTGCAGTTTAAATAGACATTTTGCTTATTCTAATCACCTTTGTTTTTTTTTTTGTCGAAGCAGATTTGTTCAATTGACCAAGCCTAAAAGTAACACTTAAGACATTCATCACCCACTGAATTACAATTGGCATAAATCAAGTCATAATATACTCATGGTATACATAAATGTCCTTTACATACTAAGTTTTTGTTTTCATAACTAAGGACAAATTGCACTCTTGCAGGTATTGTTGCTGGTGGTGGGCGTATTGACAAGCCTATCTTGAAGGCAGGACGTGCCTATCACAAATACAAGGCCAAGAGAAACTGCTGGCCTAAAGTCAGAGGTGTTGCCATGAACGTAAGTATTCTTTACACATATTCTTTAGTCAGTATATGAATAGCTTAAATAATTTGACATGTTTGTTGTAGGAGTTAATTGCACGAGCCGACCCTATCATTTATTGGCTGTGTGCTTTAATCGTTGATTTTATGTTCACTAGTTTGCCAGTGTTTTCTCAACTACTGACTCGTGCTGAAATTAGCACAATCTGCCCTCGGATCACAACTGTCTTCAAACTGACACTGTCCACTACCCAAGATTTAGGCCTAATTTTGTTGTCAGTGTTATTGATTCCAAATGTAGAATTATTGAGGGAGGGGTGAGTTGCTTATCTTAATAATCTGTGACTTGCCAGTGATGAAAGCTTATTCTACTCTGATTGTCAGTGTTGAAACAGCATGGCTTAACTGAAGGCAATCACGTTTTATCATTGCCACTTGGCAGTCGCATACATCTGTATTCTACTAATAGAACATTAATTGATAGTTTTTGGATTAGCTTTAGTATGGATTTTTTACCCAGAAATCTACATTGACAAATTATTGGGCAATGTCCGGTGTATTTCTGAATAAATACTTTTATTCCTCCAGGCCATCAGTTTGTATACAAATTTACTAGTACTTTTGTGTCTTACTTATGCTTTGGGCATAAATGTATTGTGCTGTTTATGCCTTTAAGCAAACACATCTATTTTTCCTATATTTGTTTGCTGAGTAGGAAATTACACAGATTCTGCTCGATGACATTTTTATCCATTTGGCCACATTGCATGCATGCTGAGTAGTTTCTTCTTTAGTTTGTTAGCAAGCATAATTAAGTTGTGGTTTGGTATCAATACACTTTGACACAAGCCAGTGATGAAAGCTTATTCTCACTCTGATTGTCAGTGTTGAAACGGCATGGCTTAACTGAAGGCAGTCAGGTTTTATCATTACCACCTGGCAGTGGCATCCATCTGTATTCTACTATTAACCCTTCACAAAGCACACGTTTTCCTTTTTTTAACTCTGAACGGGCAAGATTCTTCAAGTTTTCAGTAGATTTAGGGTTATGTTAGTAAAAACATCAAATCTAAGGTGTTAGTGAACAGATTTTTGTGAAATAAAAAACAAAATGAAGGAAAATGAATGCAGATTTAAAATTTTACTCACATGTGAAATAATCGTTGCCAGTAAAACACATGAACAAAAATATTTACAAAATACAACATATTTTTTGTGATTGTCAGTCATCTGTACACTGTTTCTCACTGGTCTCCAAGATGCTGGGGAAAACAAGTGTCCTTATAGTAGTTCACTTGGCGCATATCACAGCCATATGAACTTTCAGTGGCTCTTCTGCAGTGGTACGACGTTTGGTGTTTTTTGCACGCCACGCAGGCTTTCTTCCTGCCATCAAACTTCACAAGCTTGTGATTGCTATTGCTCTGCCTTTTCTCTTTGATGCAGCCTTCTTCCTGCTGGAGAGTGCAGCGGTGAGTTGTTCAGGTAAATCCAGCCGAAGTCCAGACCAAGATAGGCCTGCATTTCGGTTGCATTTGTTGCAACCCATGCTCGATCATTTATCTGTATCTTTTTTCTAGCATACTCATTTGTTTGATCGGCAATCGTTTGAAAAGTTTGTTCCTCGAGGAGTTGAAGGCAAGCTGAGAATGATCATTAGTTATGTTGGCACGTTTCTATAGTAAATCTTTCATGGCTGGTTATTGCTCAACCGAGTCGCCAGATGGCCCCGCCCTCTTTCTTGAGCCACATTTTCAGAATCACTTTCTTCAAAATCCAAGTCATCAGAAGGGTGCACACTTACCTAAGCTATCACTGATATCTAGCTCCGATTCATAAACAACTTTGTACACTTCAATGTCACTTAAATTCAACCCATCAAAATCTCCGCTATCACTTGAAGAATCGCCGAAATCCATTTTGAAAAAGCATAAAAGCCCTGAAACTATTTTGAAACATCCAATCAGATTTAAAGAAAACACTTGCACTTATAATGGCACTCAAGCTATCAGCAAAACCATTGTAAACAATGGGAAGTCTTGGAAACGCGTGTTTACAACCCTTAGTTGTCACCAACGCTTCAAGACATTTTGCCCACTCTGTAGTAAATGTTTTTGGCCACTGTAACCATGTAAAGGGTTAATAGGACATTAATTTGTTTTAGATTAACATTAGTATTATGAATTTTTTACCCAGAAATCTACATTGTCAACTAATATATTGGACAAAATCCAGTGTATTCCTGGATAAATACTGTTATTCCTCCATGCGGTCTTGTCAACTAATTTACTTCGCAATTTTGGTGTCACTTTGCTTTGGGCATAATTGCATTGTACCTGTTTATGCCTTTATTTTTCCTATATTTGTTTACTGTGGTTTGTAGGACATTCTCCACAGATTCTGCTCGATGGCATTATTTTTATCTATTTGGTCACATTGCGTGCGTGCTGAATAATTTCTTCTTTAGTTTGTTAGCAAGCGGTGGTTTTGTTTAGACTCTATCAATACACTTTGACACAAGCCAGTGATGAAAGCTTATTCTACTCTGATTGTCAGTGTTGAAACTGCATGGCTTAACTGAAGGCAATTGTCAATTTTGACATTTTTGTGTTCTAGAAGTAGCTTCTGGGGCGCTGTCAGTGAATTTTTTAGATTGACAGGCTTTGGTTTGGTGACATCCGGCTTTTGGCCTGACATGTTAATTTTGCGATGGTAAAAATCACATCTAATCGTGATCATTTCATTAGCCCCTCTGCTGTGTGTCCACCGTGACGAGGTAGAGGGGCTTGTGCGTCCCAATGACCCCAAGAGCTATGCCGACTGTAGCACAGCTACTGGTAGGGCCACCCATGTCGGACAGGTCAAGGGAGAGGGACCAGACGAAGAGACACACAAACCTGCTGCCTTGTAGGTAGACTGGGGACAGTCAAAGGCTAGGGAAAGCACCCCAAATAATGCTTGTCGAAATCGGATGTACTGAGCCACAGGCTTGACAAAGCAGTGCAACGTGAAACCTGCTGCCTTGTAGGTAGACTGGGGACAGTCAAAGGCTAGGGAAAGCATCCCGAATAAATGCTTGTCGAAATCGGATGTACTGAGCCACAGGCTTGACAAAGCAGTGCAACGTAACTTAATTCATGATGTCACAAATCAAAATTAATCGATATGGTGCTAATCCCGTGAAGTCCCATCAGGCGGTGATAGTGCCGGGCCCCCTGCCTCGAGGGGGTCCACCCATGACTACTGGTGGTCACCTTCCCCTGTGCTGTGGAGTCAAGGCACAGAGGAGTAGGTTAAGAGCTATTGACCAAATACCCGGACACTCAACATACTACAGTGGAATGCCGAAGGAGTTTACAAGAAGAAAGACTCCCTAACACATCGTCTTCATAAAGATAGAATAGATGTGGCATGCATTCAAGAGACACACCTCAACGCCAATCACAAATTCTCAGTCAGAGGATATCAGGCCACACGTTTCGACCGTGAAGGACACAAAGGAGGAGTTCTAATACTTACACGAAATACAATACCTTGCAGCGAAGTATCTGTGATCTCTGACAACCAAACGGAAATTATAGGTGTTGACATAATGATAAAGGACGTGAAAATAAGAATCTACAATCTGTATAGCCCAGCAGATAAGGACCTTACACTCTCAAACATGAAAATAACTGACACAAACTGCATTATTGTCGGAGACTTTAATAGCCGTTCAGAAAGATGGGGATACCCAGATACTGACAAAAGAGGAGATGAATTGGAGGACTGGGAAATAGACTCAAATCTCCATCTACTCAACAAAGCGGATGACACACCGAGCTTCTACTCCAGAAGATGGCTTACCACTTCTACTCCAGACTTAGCTTTCTGCACAGGAGACATCCTCCACAAAATCGATCGCCATGTGCTGGACCAATTAGCAGGTAGTGACCACAGACCAATCAAGCTTGAAATGAATATGGAGTATGTTCCACAGGAGCAAAAGCCCTTGCCCCGCTGGAATTACAAACGAGCAGATTGGGACAGATTTGCCATACTAACAGACAAATATTGTGAAAACATAAATACACGATATGGCAACATAAAGCAAATGGTGGAAAGTCTAAACAGAGCGATAATACAGGCAGCCACTGAGTCCATTCCAAGAGGAGCGAGGAAAAATTACAAACCATACTGGACTGAAGAACTACAAAGTTTGGAGGACAAAGTTGAAGATGCCAGGAAGACAGCAGAGAGAGAACAAACAATTGAAGCAAACATCTCTCTCAAAGCCATCTCAGCAAAATATAAAAGAACAGTAAATCAAACAACAAGAGATTGTTGGAGGGAAAAAACAGAAAACCTGAATTTTGACAGGGATGGAAACAAACTATGGAAACTAGTGAAAGCCATGAACAATGAAGGACCTAGAAACAAACAAATAACAATTAAACAAGGAAATGCCTTGCTTACAGGCAAAAAGGCTGCAAATGCACTAATGGAACACTACGCAAATGCAAACCACATTGATATTACAACCGAACAGAAGAAAGCAATCAAAGACAAACAGACACATCATAGAAATACAGAGACAGCAGCAGAATATATGATGGCAAATCTAACAATGGAAGAAATGGGAACAGGCAATGAATACCCTAAAAAAGAAGAAATCACCAGGAAAGGATGGAATCACAAATGAAATGCTAATAGGACTAGGCACCAAGGCAAAGAAGAAACTACTAGCAGTCCTAAATAACAGCTGGAAGAGAGGAATAGTCCCACAGGCATGGAAGGAAGCTATACTAATACCAGTCCCAAAGAAAGGAAAAGACCTGGAAGAACCAAATGGCTATCGACCTATCAGTCTACTGAGCTGTGTAGGAAAATTAATGGAACGCATTATCAATGGCAGGCTAACATGGCATCTGGAAGAAAACAAACTCTTAACACCACACCAAGCAGGATTCAGAAAATACAGATCCACTGAAGATCAAATAACCTATATAGCTCAGGAAATAGAGGATGCCTTCCAAGAGAAAAAGCACACACTAGCAGTCTGGATAGATTTAGAAAAAGCATTTGATAAAGTATGGAAGGAAGGACTGAAAGTAAAACTGCAAAACATGCATGTTTGTGGAAAAATGTATAAATGGATCAGCCACTACCTTGAGAACAGAACTGCCAGGACAAAAGTACAAGGACAAACAAGCAAAATGATGCTGCTGGAGCAAGGTGTCCCCCAAGGAGGAGTTCTTTCACCAACATTATTCCTAGCATATATAAATGACATCACAGAAAATTTTCCAGCCAGAGTACACACATCCTCCTTTGCAGATGACCTAGCCATATGGACATCTGAAGAATATATTAGTACAGCTAACAGCAGAATACAGCAAGCCTTATTAGCGCTAGAGGACTGGTCAAAATCATGGCTAGTGAAGATAAGTGAGGAGAAAACAACATGCACAGTGTTCTCCCTCTCAAATAAAACTCAGCAACCTAAGCTGGTATTGAATGGAAAAATATTGCGCCATGAAGAAAATCCAAACTATCTAGGAGTCACCTTTGATCGTCGCCTGACATGGAAGACACAGGTTGATAAAAATCGAACAAGAGCAAGGCAGAGAATGGCAATCATGAAAAAGCTTGCTGGTACAACGTGGGGAGCAGATGAGAAAGTTCTCAAGAAGTTATATACTGGACGGGTGAGGCCAGTACTGGAATATGGCATTGCAGCTTGGGCAACAGCAGCTAAGTCAAACTTTAACAAAATAAGTAGAGTCCAAAACCAAGGAATGCGAATCATAACTGGAAGCCTGAAGACAACGCCTATTAATGAACTAGAAAAGATCACTTGTTTACAACCAATGCAGGATAGAAGAGATAGCAGAGCCCAGCAACAAGCAGAAAAATTTAGAAGATTGACAGACCACCCTATGTACAACAGATTTAATGGTTTTGGAAAGGGAAGACTGAAGCGTAGCAACTTTGTAGAAACTGCAAAACGAAGGATTAGGGCAGATCCTATACTTAACATATCAACAGTCAAGCCCATCCACAATGCACACAACTTCCCAGCTTGGAGACAGCAGCAACTGCCTGAGATGATAGAAAACATTCCTGGTATTGAGAAAAAGAACACTCAGCATGAAACCGAAAGAAGAGAAATAACCCTAAACTACATAAAAGAACATTACCCAAGCAGGAATTGGACCCATGCATATACAGATGGATCAGCCAAAAATTCAATAGAGAATGGAGGAGGAGGAATTCTCCTAAATTTAAAAAATGGAGTGAAAAAAACACATTCAATGGCAACTGGAAAATTTTCAAGTAACTTCAAAGCAGAGGTAGAGGCTTTGAAAACTGCAGCAGAAATGCTCCTGATGGAGGAAAATAAAGAGAAGCAAATAGCTATCTTCACAGATGCAAAGTCAGCTGTCTCAATACTCAAGAGCAATAACAGCACAGAACTAACTGACATAAGAGCAGCACTCCATGGTCTATGCCAGAAATCCAAAAAAGTTGTAATACAGTGGATCCCATCACATTGCAGTATACCTGGAAACGAAGAGGCTGACAGACTGGCAAAAGAGGGCGGACGACTACCACAGCTGACATAGACATAACCTATAATGAGGCAAAGAGGTTGATAAAAGCACTTATGGAACCAAATGGGAATCTGAGCATCCAGGCCATCAGAAGGATGATGCATATTACAAACTCGACCGAAGAGAACAAGTAGCAATCTTCAGACTCCGCACAGTACATAACAGGCTGAAATACCACTTGTTCAATAAACTAAAGATAGGAGATACCGATGAATGTAATTGTAGAACTGGAAAAATGACAGCAAAACATTTGCTGCAGGATTGCCCAACGTATGCAGAACAGAGAAAGATATTTTGGCCCACACCTGCTTCATTTGAGGACAAGCTCTATGGAGATATCAACAAGCTCAAGTTGACCGCAGCTTACTTTAACTACATACAGGTTGACATTTAAAGGTGCATGAAGACCCAGAGGCATGAAATGAAATATTGCTTGGATAGCAATCCATTATGTGGAAAGTCCAAATCGAAAGCTCGCTGTGTGGGCTTCATAAAAGGTGGAAAAGTGTCCTAGTGGCATGAAATGGAATATTGCTTGATAGCAAATCCATTACATGGAAAGTCCGAATCAAAAGCCCATTGTGTGGGCTTCATAAAAGGTGGAAAAGTGTCCTAGTGGCATGAAATGGAATATTGCTTGGATAGCAAATCCATTACGTGGAAAGTCCGAATCGAAAGCTCACTGTGTGGATGTCATCTGCAGACTGTTAACTTCTGGTTTCCGGAAGAACAGCCTATGGTGAACGGAAGGCCCAATATACGGAAGTGAGGCTAAGCAGCCATGTGCAGGACGTGACGATTCCTTGGGTGAGCCCAGTACCAGAGCGCTATGTATCGGCTCTGCAAGTATGGAAGCCTCCTTGGATGGCGGGGAATGCCCATGGTCTGCCCCTGCCTTCCCTTGAGGGCTGACCAGGATCTTTGGCTGTTCTATATGGACCAGCTGGGATGGGGGATAACACCACAACAGTGAGAGTCAAACGTCCTAAGAAACCCCCGGGAAGGTTAACCCGGTCAACAAATGCCCGCAGAAGTCGGATGTGTCGGCCTAACGGCGCAAGAACGCAGCTCTGCTGTAAACAGGCACAACGCAATCACATCCGAAAAAAAACTCCGGATGAACGAAGAAGAAGATCATTTCATTAGAGAAGTCATGAGGCTTGTAGTATCATTTTTGGGACAGTTATGTCTTGTTTATTGTTTATGTACTTTGTCACGAATCATACCTAGTGGTCACATTCTATTGGCAATTATCAAGTTAGTGATTGTTATGATTGAGTTGTTGTTTGATTGAGACTTAGAAATGGGACACTTTGACAGTGATTATTGTCATGATTGAGTTGTTTGATTGAAATTTACACATGGGAGACTTTGACATATGTCGGTGATTGTTATGATTATTTGGTTGAGACTTAGATATGGGACACTTTGACTGACATATGCCAGTGATTGGTGTCATGATTGAGTTGTTGTTTGATTGAGACTTAGATATAGGACACTTTGACGTGCCAGTGATTGTTGTCATGATTGAGTTGTTTGATTGAGACTTAGATGTGGGGCACTTTGACATATGCCAGTGATGACAGTTTATTATGCTGACCACTTGTGCTGAAAATGCATGGCTTAACTGAAGGCAGTCACGCTCATCACAGTCGATCCCGGTATAGATAATATAGACAATAGATAATATAGACGATATATAATTTGATTGTTGTCTAATTGCTGTCATCTTATTTACAGCCTGTTGAACATCCCCATGGTGGTGGTAATCACCAGCACATTGGTAAGGCATCCACAGTCAGGAGAGATGCATCCGCTGGTAGAAAGGTAAGTTTTAACGCTAGTCTCAGTCATGTATATTTTAATTGTACCTCACCCACATATTCTGTATACTACTTTACATTTAATAGTCATCATTTTACTGTCTGTCATAGAGCATTTCTTATTCACCTTATACCGTAGTGAGTAGACCCTGCATGTAATTAACATGTATTTAGCGTGTCACACATTCAGCGTATACATTCACCGTAAACCAACTCTAATGGGCACTAGCAGCTGACTTGTCATGAATCAGAAAATGAGTTAAGAGTTAAGATGTTCATCACTACCTGACATGCTACAGTTAATTAAAATGTTAATCACTCTGTATGCCATGTTGTTGTGATGAGATAATTCTTCACTTTGACCTGAAGGTCTTTGATGTGATTCAATTTGTCTGAGCAGTGGCATACTCACCCATAGTGATCATGTGTTGCAGTTGTAAGGAAGCCATCTTTGGGGCAGTTGTTCCTTTTTCATTTTTTTATGTACTTTGGCATGCGCTTCTGTGTGATCATTTGTAGCATAGTGTCGCGTTTTATCAGACATTGTCTGGTTCATTTGCAATGTTTCATGTTGTGTTGGGACGCAGATGTGTTTCCAGGGCTGGGTTCTATACTGGCCAAGACCTACTAATGTGTCCTCGCCGAGCGTCCTGGGCAACAGGTCTCTTTGGGGTCCTGGCTAAATTGAGTAGGACAGTTGATTCCTCCGAAGTCTGAGAGTATCTGCCTGCACGGCGAGGAACAACCAGTCTGCGTACGAACAAGCAAACCTCAGTCCGGTATGACATCACACTGATGTTGGACAACAGGATGTCTTCATCCGACACACAGGACTTCACGCTGGAGCTCACAACCAACGAACGCAAGCAAGCAATGTTTTGTTAATGCTTTAAATATTTACAGTACAGAGTTTATCAACTACATACTGTGTTTCACAGGTTGGTCTCATTGCTGCCCGTCGTACTGGTCGTCTCAGAGGTACCAAGCAGGTTACATCCAAGGAGAAAGAATAAATGTCACGGTTGGCATTTCACTGGAATAAATGTCTGAGAATAAGTTTTTAAGATGGTTTATGTGATTATATTGAGTGTCTTGTGAATGATCAGAGCATGCACGTGTGGTGCTAATGCATGGTTGTTTTTTGTCACATCTCATTGAATTCAGCTGATGCAAATTGTCAAAAAGAAAGATCCTATACTTAACATATTAACAGCTCCCAGCTTTGAGACAGAAACACCTGCTGAGAAAAAGAGCACTGAGAATGAAACATAGAAAAACCCCTAAAATACATGGTTCCAGTAGCACCATAAATATGCAGTCAGCAAAATAGGCGACTGAGAAAATCTTATAAATCTGAAAGAAAATGTGACAACAGGAAAATTATTTGAAAACTGCAGCAGAAATGCTGTTGATGGAGAGCATGAACACATAGCCCTCTTCACAGATGCTGTTTCATTACCGAAGAGCAAAGAACAACACAAAACTAGCAGCACTCAATGGACTGACAGAAATAAAATAGTGGATCACATTGCAGCATACCTGGAAATGAAGAGGCTTGGCATAGACATAACATGAAGCAAAGAGGTTTATCTAAAGTAATAGCACAAAAGTGGGAATCTGGAGCATCCAGGCCACCAGAAACCATGCATTTGATCAACTCGACTGTAGGTCAGCATGACTGATTGGATAAGAGCGCTCGTTCTTAAACTTCTGGTGTGCTGAAGTAGGGGGAACGAACTCTCGCCCTTGGCCTAGAGGTACATAAATTACAAGTACTTCTAAAGTGGGTGTGGGTTTGTCTGATTACACTGGTAATAGGAAAAGCTAATCCATTTACTAAGTGAGAGAGTACAACAAATATTGATCGATCTTCAGACAGCACATATGACCAAGTCCTTCTGCGTTCACCTTTGGCTTCTGCGGGCATTTGACCGGGTCAAGTAGACCAAGTTCTACAGGAAACAAATGAAAACCATAAACTGATTAGACAAAGAAGAAATACCGGAATGGCTCGGTCACGTGATTCGGTCGAGACAAGAACACACCTGATCCACGACTTCTGGTGATCGAATGACATGGCGAAACATTTACGTTGGTCAGCATGGTATATGATGACGACAGTGCATAAAAGACTGAAATGCTATGAAATGAATTTCATAGACTTAGGTGACACTGAAGAAGGTAATTGTGGAGCTGGTAAAATGACAGCTAGACATTTGCTGGAGTGAAGGGTCCAATGTGTGCAGAACAAATAAATATTCTCGCACACCTGCATCGAGGACGAACTATTATGATAAAGAGAGAGAAGAAAGCATACACGTCAATCATGCATTAGGTAAAAAGATATGGCATGTGGACAACAAAGTGGAAAACATATCTTCATTCCAATACTAAAAAGGGCAACTTGAAATTATGCACCAACTATGGAACTGTTGGCCTGATCAGTCATGCGGGTAGACTTCTACTAAACATAATGGGAAGACTTAGAAAATGGAAGAGGGGATTAACGTGGTTCAAGCTAGATTTAGACAAAGAGGATCAGCTCCGTGTTCGTCTCGACCATGCCACATGGCCAAGCCGTCCAGGTATTTACTTCTTGGTCTCCCCCATTCGATCTTGCAAGTTCTCCAAGACATTTTTTCTCTTGACATTCTTAAAAAATTCTTGACTGTCCTTTCTTTTTCATAAATCTTCCGTTGTCGACCTGAATAATGTTCAAAAATCCCGGTATGTACCGGGATTTATTTCATGTGGACTTCTAGTAATAAAATTTCCCCCGGTCTCTGGGTAGTGAGATTGGAAGCCCGCTGTATTGTTAAAACTTCCTTGGCAGTCGAAAAAGAGTAGCCTAACGGCGCAGCCCAAGCAAAATGTTGAGTTAAAAATCTACCCAAAGTATTTCAGGACCTTCGCCGGTGCACTGAGCTGAGGTTCTCCAGACTCAGTTTGAATTAGGAGGAGAACGGAGCACTTATGGGTTACACCCGTGTGCCGTGATGTTGATTCTTCTTCTTCGCCGTCGTTCACCCAGAAATCACCCGGACGTGATTGCGTTGCGTCTGTTTGCAGCAGAGCTGCGTTCTTGCGCCGTTAGGCCGACACATCTGACTTCTGCGGGTATTTGTTGACCCTCCCGGGGGTTTCTTAGGACGCTTGACTCTCACTGTTGTGGTGTTATTCCCCATCCAGCTGCCCATTTAGTACAGCCGAAGACATAACGGTCAGCCCTCAAGGGACGGCAGGGGCAGATCATGGGCATTCCCCGCCATCCAAGGAGGCTTCCATACTTGCAGAGCCATCACAAAGCGATCTGGTACTGGGCTCACCCAAGGAATTGTCACGTCCTGCACATGGCTGCTTAGCCTCACTTCCTTATATTTGCCATCCAAGCAATATTCCATGTCGTACCACTAGGACATTATTTCCACCTTTTATGAAGCCCACGCAATGAGCTTTTGATTTGGACTTTCCATGTAATGGATTTGTTATACAAGCAATATTCCATTTCATGCCTCTGGGACGCTTTTGTAACTGACATACCTGTGGTGTGACATGTGGCAGTCTGAATACTTCTTCATGCACCTTTAAATATCAACCTGAATGTAAAGTACGCTGCAGTCAACTTGAGCTTGTTATCTCCATAGAGCCTGTCCTCAAATGAAGCAGGTGTGGGGCAAAGTATATTTCTCTGTTCTGAATATATTGGGCACTTCTGCAGCAAATGTTTAGCTGTCATTTTACCAGTTCCACAATTACATTCATCGGTATCTCCTATCTTTAGTTTATTGAACAAGTATTTCAACGTGTTATGTCCTGTGTGGAGCGTGAAGATTGTTACTTGTTCTTTTCGGTCGAGTTTGTAATATGCATCATCCTTCTGGTGGCCTGGATGCTCTGATTCCCTTTTGGTTCTATAAGTGCTATTTATAAACCTCTTTGCCTCATTATAGGTTATGTCTTTGTCAGGCTGTGGTAGTTGTCCGCCCTCTTTTGCTAGTCAGCCTCTTCATTTCCAGGTATACTGCAATGTGATTACATTTTTTTTAAATTTTAGACCATGGAGTGCTGCTCGTTCTGGGCTGTTTTTGCCCTTCATTATTGAGACAGCTGACTTTGCATCTGTGAAGATAGCTATTTGCTTCTCTTCCTCCATCAAGTGCATTTCTGCTGCAGTTTTCAAAGCCTCTACCTACTCGTTGAAGTTACTTGAAAATTTCCAGTTGCCACTGATTGTGTTTTTTCACTCCATTTTGTAAATGTAGAATTCCTCCATTTTCTATTGAATTTTTGGCTGATCCATCTGCATATGCATGGGTCCAATTGCTGCTTGGGTAATGTTCTTTTATGTAGTTTGGGGTTATTTTTCTTCTTTCGGTTTCATTCTGAGTGTTCTTTATCTCAATACCAGGAATGTTTTCTATCTAAGGCAGTTGCTGCTGTCACCAAGCTGGGAACTTGTGTGCATTGTAAATGGGTTTGACTGTTATGTTAAGTATGGGATCTGCCCTAATCTTTTGTTTTGCAGTTTCTACAAAGTTGCCATGCTTCAGCCTTCCATTTCCAAAACCATTAAACCTGTTATACATAGGGTGATCTTCTAAATTTTTCTGCTTGTTGTTGGGCTCTGCTATCTCTTCTATCCTGCATTGGTTTTAAACAAGTGATCTTTTCTAGTTCATTAATATGCGTTGTCCTCAGTCTTCCAATTATCTTCTTCTTCTTCTGTGTTCATCCGGATTTATTTCCGGATGTGACTGCGTTGTGCCTGTTTACAGCAGACCTGCGTTCTTGCGCCGTTAGGCCGACACATCCGACTTCTGCGGGCATTTGTTGACCGGATTAACCTTCCCGGGGGTTTCTTAGGACGTTTGAATCTCACTGTTGTTGTGTTATCCCCCATCCTAGCTGGCCCATATAGAACAGCCAAAGACATCCTGGTCAACCCTCAAGGGAAGGCAGGGGCAGACCATGGGCATTCCCCGCCATCCAAGGAGGCTTCCATACTTGAAGAGCCATCACACAGCGCTCTGGTACTGGGCTCACCCAAAGAATCGTCACGTCCTGCACATGGCCGCTTAACCTCACTTCCGTATATTGGGCCTTCCGTTCACCGTAGGCTGTTCCTCCGGAAACCAGAAGAATTTCCACGTAATGGATGTGCTATCCAAGCAATATTCCATTTCATGCCTCTGGGAGGCTTTTGTAACTGACATACCTGTGGTATGAAGTGTGGCAGTCTAAATACATCTTCATGCACCTTTAGATGTCAACCTGAATGTAGTTAAAGTAAGCTGTAGTCAACTTGAGCTTGTTGATATCTCCATGGAGCTTGTCCTCAAATGAAGCAAGCGTGGGCCAAAATATCTTTCTCTGTTCTGCATATATTGGGCACTCCTGCAGCAAATGTTTAGCTGTCATTTTACCAGTTCCACAATTACATTCATCGGTATCTCCTATCTTTAGTTTATTGAACAAGTGGTGTTTCAGCCTGTTATGTCCTGTGCGGAGTCTGAAGATTGCTACTTGTTCTCGTTGGTCGAGTTTGTAATATGCATCATCCTTCTGGTGGCCTGGATGCTCTGATTCCCTTTTGGTTCTATATGTGCTTTTTATAAACCTTTTTGCCTCATTATAGGTTATGTCTATGTCAGGCTGTGGTAATCGTCCACCCTCTTCTGCTAGTCTGTCAGCCTCTTCATTTCCAGGTATACTGCAATGATGGGATCCACTGTATTACAACTTTTTTGGATTTCTGGCATAGACCATGGAGTGCTGCTCTTAGGTCAGCTCTTCAGTATTGAGACATATGTGAAGATAGCTATTTGCTTCTCTTCCTCCATCAGCTGACTTTGCATCTGTGAAGATAGCTATTTGCTTCTCTTTATTTTCCTCCATCAAGAGCATTTCTGCTGCAGTTTTCAAAGCCTCTACCTCTGCTGTGAAGTTACTTGAAAATTTTCCAGTTGCCACTGACTGTTTTTATCACTCCATTTTTTAAATTAACCGAATTCCTCCTCCTCCATTTTTAATTGAATCTTTGGCTGATCCATCTATATGTGCATGGGTCCAATTGCTGCTTGGGTAATGTTCTTTTATGTAGTTGAGGGTTATTTTTATTCTTTCGGTTTCATTCTGAGTGTTCTTTTTCTCAATACCAGGAATGTTTTCTATCATCTCAGGCAGTTGCTGCTGTCTCCAAGCTGGGAAGTTGTGTGCATTGTAAATGGGCTTGACTGTGTGATATGTTAAGTATGGGATCTGCCCTAATCTTTTGTTTTGCAGTTTCTACAAAGTTGCTAAGCTTCAGTCTTCCTTTTCCAAAACCATTAAACCTGTTATACATAGGGTGGTCTGTCAATCTTCTAAATTTTTCTTCTTGTTGCTGGGCTCTGCTATCTCTTCTGTCCTGCATTGGTTGTAAACAAGCCATCTTTTCTAGTTCATTAATAGGCGTTGTCTTCAGGCTTCCAGTTATGATTCGCATTCCTTGATTTTGGACCCTACTTATTTTGTTGACTTAGCTGCTGTTGCCCAAGATGCAATGCCATATTCCAGTACTGGCCTCACCCGTCCAGTATATAACTTCGTGAGAACTTTCTCATCTGCTCCCCACATTGTACCAGCAAGCTTTTTTCATGATTGCCATTCTTTGCCTTGTGTCAGCGACTTGTTCGCTGCAGATTCTCAGGACTCCCCTACTTTCGCACCGCACGAAATAACTTGTGACATTTGCGAAAGGAATGCAATTTATTTAGAGCCGACATTTGAATGGCTCTGCGAGCGTTATACTTCATCATCGTTATACAACATGAATGCAATGAAGTGGTGAGAAATGATGCTCGAAATCACAATCTAAATGAATAGCCTAATGTTTGCTTATTGCCTAGAAACTATAGCATTTGTTAAGGATACGTCTGCTCTCTACCGTCTCCATTTGGGTCTGTCCACACGCTACACATTGCTACACAGTAGCTATTATTGCGTGCATGGTCTCGCTCAGTTGTACGCATTGGCCTCTGGTCTGACACAAATGTGTCTCCTTGTGAGGCTATTTATAGTGCTTGGTGTCTCTCCTGTCTGGTGTCTCCCTACTAGACTTATGTTTACTCTCCTTAACTCTGTAAGGTCTTATTGGAGATCCTGACAGGCTCCCCTCCTCTGTGTGAAGTGTTACTTCTCTTTTAGCTCATGTTTGTAACACCGGTCTCTGTGGCTAAGGGCTTGCGAACACAATTTGTGAGCCCGTATACCCGGGTTCGAAACACGGCGGTGCCGGTTTTTTCGAAAAAGGTATAGGGGCCGTTCGTTCAGAAAGCAATGGCAAACTACTGAACGTAACACTTGCCTAGTACATCAACAGCAGCTGAAAATGCCGGTGTTGACTGCAATGTCCCGTAAAGGGATACGCAACAACAGAATTGTAACATTTCTGGTCACACAGAAAAATTGGTTGCTCCAATTTTGTCAGATATCCAATAAGTTACTCTCTAGTTTGGGGATAGAACAACTCTCTTCTTCCTTTACTCACACTGCTTTACCTTTTCACTTGGCTAATTAAGTAGCCCATGTATCAGTATAGTTGGCTCTATAGATATCTTTGGGAATTGTTTTGGACCGGAACCATTGTCTTATGACTTATGTCCTGGCTTCCGTCGTTTGACCCTATGTCTTTTGACTTTCACCTATTTTTGCTTGACA